>KN490893.1:0-10568 GCA_000787155.1 Scartelaos histophorus | reverse complement strand
TGCTGAACTTTGTTTGGGAAGATGCCCTGTGTACTGAAGTCCAGGGGGCCGAGTGCAATCCTCCACACTCCCAGTGTCAACAGGCCCTGCCCAGGCCTATGACAAGCCAGCTGAGAGGATTACATACCCCCTGGTGTAGACAGCCTTAATGTAGCCTCATTAGCAGAACACAATGGCCCCCACCTCAAAGCACAGATAACAAGGCAGGCTCAGCCAGACTTCAAACAGCTCAGGCCTGTGCTGGGGCCCAGGTGGTCTAAGTGCAGCTTCTGTACTGCAACAGCATGGACACACATGTGGAAGGATAGATTCATATTCTGTGATCAAAGTAAATTACAATTTTTAACACTTATTTTATTTCTCTGCTACATATTGTTCAGTGTTATTTGTAACGTTTTATTATTTGTGAGTACATTAGTTTATGTAGTTTTCTGTTGCCATTAATCATTAATTACACTTTACAATCACAATTACACATTACATCCTAGCTTAATTGTGAGGATCTAAAGTTACCTCCTGAGGACTGCATCTCTCTTCTCTGCAAATGAAGAACTGTATGCTACACTGTCTGTGCTAATGAGGAACTGTATTCTTCTTGGTAACTGATAAGTCTTATCTTGTGAATTCAATTGGTGTTGTATGGTCCATAGTGAGTCTATACACTGTATGCACTAATCCTCCACTGTCTTTGGCATGTGTCACTTCAGCAGACAGAACAGCCTCCGTTAAGCATAATTATCCCTAATTATTAACTGGAGTTAGACTGAGAGTTGTCAGACACCATGATATGTGTCTGTCTTCAGTGGCTCAATCAAGAGCAGATAACATAAACAATCTGGGTCTGCTCCTCTGCAGCGAGGTCTGGCCATGTTTAATTAAATAGGGAGACTCAGACATTAGATTAATAACAGCAATACTGGTTAAACTGCTTATACTAACAAAGATTAGACTACTTTTTAACCAGTGTAAATTACTTCAATCTATATTTGGACTGCATAAAATCCTTTATTCTGTTTTAGTGCAGCACACTCATAGACTGAAGTTTGTATTAGAAATGTGAGTGTGACATGGACTCAAAAGGATCTGCTACTTTGAAGATAAGCGCTGTAGTTCTGCCATAAACAATGATTGTGCTCTTTCTTTCCTGTGGTGTGATTTATTTTCGGTATTATGCGGTAAGGATTTGGGCTGGTTTCCTGACAGGCCAGCATTGCATGCATCGACAGCCTGTGTAGTTTATTAGATGTTTGAAGTTCCAATGGAAGAAGGCAATGTGAAACTTTTGTTTCATGTCATGTTGAGCTTATATTTTTATTTTCTAATTGTGAAATAGTGTAATTCTGATGACAAATGGTATGAATAATTCTAGGCTACTGAATAACCAACATAGCAAAAGCCATTGCACAGTCACACAAACATATGCTTCCTTTGATAGCGCTTTTAAAGGAACAGAAATTGTTCTCTAGTGGACCTCAGGAGAATATCGCAAGTAAAATACCAACTTATTATTAGCAAAGTGGCCTTTAGCTTAGAAAATTTTCAGTAAATGATGCCCAAAGCTAGAAACTGTGTAATATTTAAGCTTGTGTCAACATTGTATTTCATATTGTATTCATAGTATATTAAATATTACATAGTAAAAGCATTAAATCCTGTAATAAAATAAATACAATGTTAGTCATGTAATTTCTTAGTGGCATTTCCTCAGAATTGGGGCAAAATCATCTTCAAAAATTTGCTAGTGCAGTAGGGTAAAGAGCCCTTTTGAGTGTCCAGATCAGGATACAGCTGCGTATGACTAATTTCTAACTCCCCTTCTAGATCCATACAACCCTTTGCAAGTTACACACAGTACTGGGCATCTGTTTCCTGTTTTCATTCTTTGAGTCATCTTATTTTCCTTATTTCCCCCTCACCTGTTATGGCCTATGTCCCTTGCACCATTCATTAATGACAGCGACATATTAACGGTGTTAATCAGTGCAGCAGTGTTAGCAAAAAAAACAAAAAACTTTTTATCAGAAGTCTTTTCATGTTAATGTCTAATGTTTATAACAACTTTATTCTTAATATTAGAGTAATGTATTTAGGTGCTTTCAAATAAAATTTCCATTTAGTCATTTAGTATACTGTTTTTATTCGACAATGTACATGTGTTTATTTTTTATTTACAAACTACGAATTGTAATATTTGAGCAGTTTCTCATCAGTAGGCTTCAAAATCTTTTTCTCAGGCATGTTAACCAACCATCCCGGAGAAAGACCAAAAAAGATTTGCCTGACATCTTTCCTCATAGAAAGCATGTGGTAGAGTTCATCTTTTGAAATGTCTGGTAAAACGTAGCCATACTTGAGGGCTAAAGCTTTACGAGCCTGTTGGATTTTGTCCAGATCGGCAAGGTAACCTCTGTTTTCAGCATCTGAATAATAGGGCACCATGTCCTCTCCTGGTAGCATTCTGCGGGGTATAGGTTGTCCTCTCAGGAAGAATGGGACAGGCTTGATGAGAATCCCTAAAATAAAACAATTAACGTTTTAATGTTTTTCTATTGTTCAGGTTGGTTATGAGTGAATGCATAACTGCAGAAAGTTTAATTACCAAGACTTATAGGATCATAGTAACTGGTGGTTATGACTCCCCCATTACGCTCAATGGCAGCTATGGCCCCTTCAGAAGCCCTTTGAACTTCTATGTTGATTTTTGCAGCAAAAATGTCCGAACCCTGGAAACACACATATCAAATAAATTGTTATTGATAAATGTACATTTCAATGTGATAGCTCTACGGCGCCATCTGCTGCTATACTATGATAAATTTAATGCAATGCCATATTGTGGAATGGACGTTTTATACTAGTTAAATTAATTAGTAATATTCATCAAAAGGTAATGAAGTGAAAATATTGTAGTGCTGTGGTTAGTTTTGTACTGTACTCTTTATGGTGCACGCAGAATAGGCCTGTATTATAGGCCCATGTAGTTTTGGCCATACCTCGTCGACAAGCTGGACCCCATAGTCTCTCTTGAGGGGCTGCACAGTGACCCCTCTGGCATTCACGAGCTGCGTCAGGTCTATGGGCTGAGTTGTGTCGAGACGCCCCAAATCAATGAGATACTGCAGGCGTTTGAGCGTCAGGGGCTGGTACTGTGGACGTCGGCTGAAATGGAGAAACTTGTCACTGTCAATCACTTGCTTATTTGTGAGATTAAACAATTAGTGCATGGAATGTCCAAAAACACATTACCTGTGGCCCTCGTTGTAAGTGTATTTTGGAATGGCTAAGTAAAATGGAGTCGAACCGCCAACAAATCCCAAGCGGGGCCGGTTGCCTCTCTGCCTTTCTCCCTTGTGCCCGCGGCCGCTTCGATTACCCCCATGTTGTCCTCTGCCTCTCCGTTTTTCCTAATCATGGGAGGAAATGACATATTTTAGATGCATCTGCCTGGATAGCATAAACAATAATAAGTTTAGCTCTATGAACCAATAAGTTAGCCACACCGCTAACATCAGCCTTACCAACTGTTTTGATCCCGGTTCAGGCCGCAGGTTTGCCAATGTGATACGAGGTAAATTCTGTAAAATTTCGAATGCTTTTCCGCCGGGTTTTTTAGTAATAGACATGTTTCTGTAGCTCACATGTCAAAGTTACCCAAAACCAAGGACATGCGCGTCACGTGACAAGCGCAAACGGAAGTGATTCTTTGTCCACGAGTAGGATTTTCAGAATAAAAGTACTAATAGATCCATGGCTACTACCATAGCTGCCACCATGGATCTGCATACGGTCTATGATCTCGACAAACTGAGATTATATGGTGATAACAGGATGTTTATGTCTTTGTTAGGATCCAGGATAATACATGGGTATTCTGACAACTTGTAATATATAAGATTGCTATCCCCAAGAGTATAAATATTTATTTATTTATTTAAGTATATATTTTAAGAATACTACACTTCGGATACATCACCGTCCACGTGAAAATATACATCAATAGATTTAGATTCTTGTCATTTTAGGAGCGATTAAGCAGCGATTAAGGGCGTTATTACTGACACTCGCGAATGGCCAATAGCAGGTTCGTATTTCTCTCGTGCGCGTGACACTAGCCAAATATTGACCAATCAGATGACACAGAGGCGGGACTACAGCCGCGCTGTCAGCGTTAGCGCTACTGACAACTTCTGTGCTGGAGATTCTTGTTTTCCTCGTGGACTAATTCTGGTTAATCGGCATTCTCATATCGCCCTTAAACTGAACATTTACTGACCGCTTCGTCTCTATTTGTACGAGGTGCCACGTGAAGTAAGAGGACCTCCGTCACAGATAGAAAGCCAAGCCGAGGGGGTATCCTTAGCTCCGCAGCTAACCGAGCCTATTTGAGCCGCTCTCTCCGCGCTGTATGTGCGGCAATAATATGTCAGCGCCTTTATCTGCTTCCATTGTGCCTGCCGCCCGCAAAGCCACTGCAGCGGTGAGTACCAGGTTTCAGCAGCATCGCGTGAACACGGCCGTGTCCGATAAAGCACCTGCTGCTGCCAAAAAAGCTCTTCTGCCCTTAAGCAAATGCTTTAAGTCTGTTTTGATTTGCACAGGTGATATTCCTGCATGGGCTTGGTGATACCGGGTATGTAAAGCAGGCTCGTAAATACTTATGTATCTTCTCTTTACTACTGCCTTATTCTATCTGACAGGCACGGCTGGGCTGATGCTTTCCAAAGCTTGAGTATACCACATGTGAAATGCATCTGTCCACATGCGTAAGTATTCAAAGCAGGTGTGTAAAGTGTAAAAGACACAAGACAATCAAAGTTCATTCTAAACTAGAGGAGTTGATCGCACTTTGCACTGGCTGTGACTACATCAGCTAAGATGCACTACTGTCCTTGTGTTTTTCAGTCCTTCAATGCCTGTGACCCTGAATATGAGAATGGTGATGCCATCTTGGTCAGCACACACAGCACATTCTTATAAATAATGCTCCAACAAATACATAATCCTGGTTTGATTTTCTGCCCCGAAGGTTTGACATCTATGGATTAAATTTCAATACAAGTGAAGATGAAGTGGGGATTAAAAGAGCTTCAGAGAACAGTATGTTTGTGAAGTGCTGACTCTTTTGCAATATGTGAATATGTGTGTAACCAATGTGTTGTTCATGCCACAGTTAAGGCCTTAATAGAACAAGAAGTAAAAAATGGGATACCGTCTCACAGGATTCTCCTCGGTGGATTTTCACAGGTAATAGTTTTAGTTTTCTTGAGTTTAATAAAACACGGTAAAACTGGTATCCTGCTGTCTGAAAACATTTAGTTTGTTTTCATAGGGTGGTGCACTGTCTCTGTACACTGCTCTGACGACTCACCAGAAACTTGCTGGAGTAGTGGCACTGAGCTGCTGGTTACCTCTCCATGACACTTTTCCTCAGGTACACATACATACATACATCAAATACATATACACTTTAACATAATACATAAGAAAATGCTTTTTCACCCACTGCTTTAAAATTGTTCTTTGTCATCTGTGAGTCCTAATCCGATCATGCAAGTAATCTGAAATAATCTCTTGTATCGTTGTCAGGCCTCTGCCAATAGTGTGAACAAGGACATGCATGTGCTGCAATGCCATGGCAATGCTGATCCTCTTGTAAACTATGCTTTCGGCAAAATGACAGCGGAGAAGATGAAAACCCTCATCAACCCAGCCAACTACACCTTTAATACCTATCCAGATCTTTCTCACAGCTCATGTCCAAAAGTGAGTGCTGGGTTGACTCTAGTAATCTTGTTTCATGTAACATTGTGTGATAGTGCTGTATGGTTTTACAATCGCCATTAGATTTGTGATGTTTTCAAATTAGGTTTTAGTTGCTACACATACTGTTCTTTCAAATTCATTCAGCTGAAACATATGTGGAAGATAATTGCACTTACACGTGTTTTTTAAGAAGCAATACGTTATACAAGATTATGTAGTGCTTTTTTATGATTATAACAAAAGGATATATTAATCTTCAAAATTATTTCTAAAAAGCAGGTTTTAACTTTTTAATTGTTTAAATAATTCCTTAACTGGATGGATCTTTTAAAAATCCTATCAGAGAAGCAGCAGAGGGCAGCAGAGTGTTGTTTCTTTAAGAGTGGTTAACTAAAATTTCAAACTTGATTTTAATACTAAGGAATAGATTTGATGCTCAATATCAATTCCAATAACACAATGATAATTGAAAACAATTTATCTTTTAAAAAATAGAATGTGGTTTTCAACATTTAAATAGTAGTTGTATTTTCTTTTATATTACCATGCGCTCTTATATCTATGTAATCCCTCATTCTATCTGGTATTTTACTTGTTCTGAAACTGCTCAAGATTGTTCGGAAGCTATTCAGAGATGGTTCATTCCTGTGCTGTGAATGTAACTTTTTTCTGTACCAATATCTGCTCAAATCAAATCTGGTTTTGATACTACTTTTTATCATCAAATATCATCTGATTTTCAATACTTTTGACAACCCTAGTTCCTCTAGACAGTGGCAGCAAGCATGACTAAAGATTATTAAACTAAAATATGTTGTTATTTTTGCAGGAAATGGCAGACATAAAGCATTTCATAGAGAAGATACTTCCTCCCATTGGTAATGAATAAAGAGGGACGTGTGCATCACACGCACACCATCAGAGCCCTTGACTGAGAACCTGTGGACTCAAGAACCCACTGAACAATCGGACAGTGACACTGCGCTTCTGCTAATCAAACCAGAACAAATACGGACTACGACTGCTCCTCCAGAAAGACAAGACTTTAAGTGACGCTGCAACCTGAAGCCACACACGATGTCAGGCTCTGCTTGTCGATCGTATACGCCATCAGAAGAAATTACCTCCAGGGCAAATGTAGGGCTTTGATATTTGGGTGAACAGCTATCAATAAAAGGTTATTATTGATTTTGTTAATGTAGTGTGTGTAGTTAAAATAGTTTAATGAATTATCTCTGAACTTGGATCTGATTTATTTTGCTTTTTGGGAATTTTTAGGTAATTGAAAAAATTGTTTTGCGATTAACTGCTTGGGGTGATCTGTATATGAAGTGTATGTACTATTTTTGCTTAATATTTAGAATGTGTACGCATAATGCCTTGAATGCAACCTAATATGCAAGTTGTAAACATATCACATGAAACAAGGATACAATTGTGCTTTATTTCATTTGTAATTAAAATAACTAGTCGACATAACTCCCTTTTTTAAATACATAAATATATTAGTGGTCATTATTTCCCCCATCTTCTGTTAAATAAATAGAATCACTAATATCACAGTAATGAAGTACACAGATAAGACCTACTATAAATCTGGGGATCAGCTTCAGTAGTAAAAAGTGATCTTTGAGAAGAGCTAAAAGCACCAAACAGGTAAAGTCAAAGTGGCACCGCTCATGTTCAAGGTGCAGGAGAAGATCTTAATCCAAGGCACTTTCTCTTCTGTTACCTTTTAAAATAAAACCAACTTTTTTCTACAAGAACTGGATACGCATCGAGGCTCACAAAATACCTAAATGCAAATGCAGTGCTCACAGATAGTACATGCTCTCTCTCACTAAACAAGGTAGAAAAGTGCAATGTCAAGCTCTAGGGAATATACAAAAATATAGATATGCTGTCCAACAGGTAACCAATGTGGGAACGAGCATTTTGTTCTTGTCTGCTCCATGGAAATTTGGTAAGCAAATCATGGATAAATAAACAGCTGTTACAGATGACAAAGACCACTTTTAAAGAGTGTTCATGTCCTCCGTCTTTCTTTAAATAGCAGGATGAAGTTGGACCCAGTTTCCCCGGCCAAGTGTGAGGTGATGAGGGATGGTCTATGGCTCTGGGGGCATCTCCTCCAGGCTCTTGAGAAGGTCCGTGTACTCTGTGGAGTTGATGAAGCGTGGGTAAGAGTCCCTCTGCATCAATGTGTAGATCTGCTGCTGTGCGTCATCAAATGTGTGTGAGGTGGGCTCCAGCATGTTACGGTTTATAACGTCTCGAACACGTGAGTCCAAGCTAACCTACAATAGATAAACAGTAAACAGTGAAAATCAATGATAATAGAAATGCTAATTATTTAAGTTACTGTATAATTAAATAGTTTTCAGCCTTAGATTTCTTTGCCTAAACATTTGAATCCATAGTATTTGTGTCAGATTATCACTGGTTATTATACCTCTTTTGGGGATAGTATGGAGATGAAGTCCTCATATATTTGCCGAACCTTCTCCTCAACCACAGTCTTGTTGGTCTCCTTTTTGAGCTCCTCACAGGCGAGCCAGAACATCATGTTCTCCTCACTAAACTCTGTCCTCAGATACTGCCTGAAGCAGGAGCGCCCAGACGCACTCTTCATTAGCTTCTCAAATGACAGCGACCAGGAGCGGGCGTCTTCTAGAGTGGGCTTGGGACTGTAAAGCAAACAGTGGACCCAATTATCTGATCTTATTTCATTATGTGAAGGTGATCTTGTTTTAAATTATTTCATTAGTAGCTCCCATACCTTTCATCACAATTGTTTGTTACATCTGTTCTGCGCTCAAACCTCTGTATTGTCTCATCTTCACTTCTCACAGTCAGACTAGAAGGAAAAGACAAACCTTTGATCTTTGCTTATTTTCCACTTTAAAAATAGAAGTAGCATGTTATAAATAGCATGTAGAATAACCTGTTTTTAGACCCTGTTTGCTATTCTTAAATGTTCCTTGAAAAGGGGCTGTGTGTTATGTGAGATAACTGTAGATGTGTGATTTTATTCTCTTAAAACACAGTTCTACTTATCGAAGCCTAAAGGGAGTTGGAACCATACATTGCTCAAGTGTGACAATTGTCTACAGTGTCTGTTGGGAGTTCCTATGTCTAATTAAAATGGTCCCAGTGCCTGATGTAGCAGCTGCTTGTGGACTAATTGGCTCAGGTGAGAGTCCACTCCACACTGTCCCGTGTGGGAACATGGCAGTTGTAGCCGTGTAACAATTACATTACATTATAGATGTGGAGACAAAATGTATTACTTGGCCCCAGTGGGTTTAACATGGCTGTGCACTGCACACAACAGGCTGTCCTCAGAGGAAGTGTGAGTAAATGGGTAATGATTCCAAAACAAATGAAGGCTCGTGGGTCCAGTGTCCAGTGAGAGAGGGGGTCAGAAACACTTGTGTGTGAGTGGCTGTTTGTCTGAGTCTGTGCTGGAGGGGAAGCTGCTGCATAACCTCTAGAGGCATTTCCTTTATTTGTATTGGGCTGAAAAGATACTTTGAATTTGTATGCTTTTGATTTTTTTTTAATACATGGCACAAGGCACTGAGCCTCACTATGAAGAATAAATAACTTTGTATAATAATTAAAAGCATTTATTTCGCTCAGTGCGTATGTGTCAGGGCCCTTATGGGTGCCATGGGGTGATATAGTGGCTGTGCCTGGGTGCTGTGTTGTGGGGCGCATCGTGCACTTACCAGGAGCAGCTACAGCAGCAGCACCAGCAGAAGCAGCAGGCATTGGAGGCGTTGGTGGGGGTGTTTCCCATTCTGTGGCGTGCTTGGAGGACACTGGCAGCTGCTTCCTGATGAACCTGCATCTGTCTCTTACGCATCTCCAGCCGCTCTGAGCCCATGGACTGTAGAGCGAGCAACACACGGGGAAATAGCCACACATTATGACATTACAAACAATTACATAACAATGAAATGGTGCGCGAGACTTTTTGGATTATAGTAACTGCATTGACGAGATTGGTATAATGGGCACTAGAAAGCACGACAATGACGCGTGGCGCGCAACTACATGAGCGCTCTCCCTCTGTCCATGTCCCCAGTTTATTTTCATTTTAATAGTACAACTCCCTGTTAACACTCTATTTGTTCTGAATGATCAGTGAAATCCTAATAATACCGACAAGGCGTAACTCTGACCGCAGCTGTCGCATCCCTCGCATCCATGGTCCGGATACTTATGATCGAGTGGAGCCCCAACATGGCTATTTGTACAGCACTTATCTTCTATTACACTTGTGTGGTCATTTAGTGACAGTGGTTACACACTACAAACAAAACATCTGCAAATAATAATTCTTACAAAATGTTACCATAAGAACGAAGATGAGCATCTGTGGTTGATGGAACAAACACTAAAGATGTAAGATGTAGAGCCTTGATAGCGCATTCCCCAGAAACAGATGACAGAGCCTTGGCCTATACTGTATTTCAACATGAACAATTACATACTAGCGTGTACTCACTGTGTCACCATGAATGCCAGAATACAGGTGCTTTTGCTTCTGTCACATCGGTCCGCTTCGACTTGACACAGACCAGTTGGTTTCCTCTCCGCGCATGCGTTCCCAGCGCAAGCGTGAACAGATTTCTTTGCGCCCATGAATTAAGGACCGGAGGACGGAGCCTGAGCAGCTGCTGCGTGTTACAGAGACGCGCTCCAGCACTGGGACTGTGGGCTGCACCTCCACACGGGGCTCTGGGGTGCAAGGAGAACACAAATACAAGCCTCTATGCTTTATTTATTTATTTATTTAT
>KN490891.1:6056-17703 GCA_000787155.1 Scartelaos histophorus | reverse complement strand
AACTGTAAACGACAACTTGACAAACCTTCCAGTAGTTTCATTACTGGTTGTGTTGTGGTAGTGCTCTGAAAGGGGAGAGACTTAGCATGGAGAGCAAAGGGATGGAGTGACAAAACCACCAAAAACTGATGTGTAAACTTATTTAAAATGTCAATATGTTAGCAATACCACATAGAGGTGTAGTATTCCCTCTTTAAAAGTGCAATCTGTATTTTTTTTCTTGGAGTTTTTATTGTTTTGTCTTGAATGTTCACACACATTATGACACTAAACCATCGAATGTGTGAAAAATCCCTCAGTCGTCCAGGTGGAATCCATGGCAAAAGGAAAATAAATTAGTCAACTGGACAAAATAACTTCATCATGCATTTATTCAATTAGATGCATTTTTATTTGTAAAGAAAAAAGAAAAACATATATTGTAACTGGAAACCCTCCACTAGAAAAAAACACGTAGTGCATCTTTTATGACTTGTAGTTGCCCCATTTACTATCAACAATCTTTTAAAAACTCCATTATTTCAATTTACCCAAGTGTCATCATGAAAAATATATTGCACTGGCACATTTATCTTTTAGCTACAAGGGTGAAGTATCTTGCCTAGGGACACACTTGCAGACACATCCCTAGGCACTGGTATCTGGAATTGTACTGCCAACCTGTAAACTGGTGATAGGTAACAAAGCACAAAAGTAAAAGTACTTAAATACAGTTATCTAAGTATCTAAATTTTACATTGAATACTTTTTACTTTTACTATACATTTGAGAGCAGGTCTCTGTACTTTATACTGCACTACATTTTAGATTTGGACTGAAAAGTTTGTGTGAGACCTGCTGAAATGACAAAAAACAGCTAGAAAATTTAATAAATCAATTGAATCACTTAAAATGAGCTAAATTCATGATCACTACCTTTGATGCTTTATTTGTCCTCCTTGATACTCTTAAAGTATATTTTAAACAGGTATTTCAATAGTTTTACTTAAAGGCACACTATGTAACTTTTTTCGTTGTGGTCTGGCCTTGCTTGTTTGTATGGATATGTCATTATTCTGATTGGAATGTTCCACAGTATGACTTTAAACAGCTGCACATTACATTTATTAAATTACAGGTGGATTTATAGCTGAAAAATACCAGGCATTCTGACCGTGAGCGGAGTCGCCTCTCCACAGATCTGGTTTGTTTTGGTCTCCATGACGATAGAAAGGTTTAATGCCATATTGTCAAAGCGCTAACATCGCCATGGAGAAGAGCATTTGATGGACCTTGCACCAGAAAAGTCACACAATGGACCTTTTAAGTAGATTTTTTTCATTTGCTACTTTTCCTGGAGTAATCTTTTGCTGTATCTGTACTTTTCTTACAAAATGGAGTACCTCATCCACCACTGCCGACTCTCTGCCAACTGCAAAATGACAACACTGGCAGGTCCATTTATGCTTTGCCATGCTGCTATTTTGTTGCACAGCTTGTTAGTGTATTTTGTTCATTCTCCATCTGCCCAGTTCCATGAAGCTAACATAACGCCACCGGAACACCTCGGCATGAGACCATATGTACACCAGAGCCTCATAACTCAGAGGTGAGACTTCACACTGGGAGCTTGGAAAGGTCTTTTTGTCGTCATGGTAGCACCTATGGTTAGATACACGCTACGGCTCCATCTTCTATTTACACATTATTTCAACCAACATTTTTTCTCTGCTACTCCTTATTTCAACAAAAATGTAAAACAAATGATTTTATTTAATCTATTAATTCATAATTTTGTATTTCTTAGATCTAAAATTCTCTTAAATGTAAGAAAAATACGAATATCTATCAGATTTGGAGTTATTCTGGGGGTCCCATGTTCAGAAATGTCCTCTCTTTCCTTGGGCCTTCTGTCCACAAGCTGCTGGCCCCAGTGTTCAAACTGACCAATCAGACTGTCCCTATGCACTGGTGCACAGGCTTAGTCCCGCCCCCAGGCCCCTGGGTGTCAGGTGTCAGGACTGCAGAGGCCACCAGTTGGCGCTAGAGTGTTTTTTTGTGGTCCGCCACTGATTTTAATCATGTTGCAGTTATGTTTTCAGTACAAGTATGAGATATGTGGAAAAACTCATAATATACACACTGGTGTTTTTGAGGTACACAAATTATGAAAATGCCATCAAACAGGCTCTATTGTTTAAAAAGAGTTTCAAAAAGAACAGATAAAATCATTAAAATAAAAAAGATCTGTCTGTGTTTTGAAGAATCAATAGAACAATTTGTTTATATTTCCAGGGTCATATAACTATAACTCATAGATACAACTAAACTAAACTAACTAAACATTTCATTTAGCAATTTAGTTCTTTCAGCTCATTAGAAAAAAAAAGTATTTATTTATTATTATTATTTTTTTTAACAATGTCAAACATAGTATGGAATAGTTTTTTAGGGGGATAGTCAGTTTTCGTTTCAGTCAGTTTATTGTTTCTCATCTACAGCCTATTTTCTTTAACAATATTTCTCATTTCAGAATTTGTGATATTGTGACAGACTCTCCCCAGACCACGCCCCACTCTACCACCCATTGGCCACTGTATGTTTTTTGTTCTATTTTAGTATTATTCTATTCTATTTTAGGATTATTGACTGCTTGGAGACGTACAGTTGGCAGCCCCCCCCACCAAAAAAGTGACATGGTTCACTTTTGCACTATACACTGCAGGAATTAACAAGACTGTGGTGTCCAAGATACTAAACCAACCTGAGCCATACATAATATATGGGACGTTTGCCATCAACAGCCGGAGGGGAGGATCATTTGACAACAAGAGAAGCTGTGGAGCAGGCAGCAAAATGCAATGCATCAAGTCGGTTAAACACAAGATGACGTCTGCTCCGTTCCCTTATGCCAGAGTCTGACAAGTGATCACACAATCTCATCTCACACATAGTACTGATGCGCACATTTCAATATATCTACATACATCCTCATTATTCTGCAGGGGAGTTTGCTGTTGTGGTATTCAGCTGACCCCTGGGCTTAACTTGTCTTCTGTAATGCCGCTTTGTTTACCGATAGTGTATGGAAAGTGTGGCTGGTGATGCATGAGATGCAACTGGAACCTAAAATGTCATATTCAAAAATGCGGTTTTGAGTTGTACAACATGAATTTTTCACCAGGCGGAGAAATAAAGTAATGTCATTTGAGCTTTGACTTTAAAAGAAGAATTTAAAAGACAGCATTATCAAAAACAGAATAAAATATATAGGTATTCTCTTCTATTTTTACACAGAATACATGAAAGGGACAGCTGTGGTGGAGTTAGCTAGAGACTTACCCCCCATCCAAACAGTCACCAGTTCAAACCTCACTTGCATTATGCACACCTGGCTCTGGACAGGTTGATAGGTGTGGCCCTCTGTGTAGAGTTGTACTTATCAGGCTGGGATGACTTTCCCTCAAAGCCACTGGAAGCAGTGATATCCAGTTGAGAGAAAAGCACATCTTACCCATCCATACACAAAGCTCTTCCCTCTATAGTAGCATTTCTGCTCAAATATGCACATGTACATTTGTCGGCAGCACCATATTTGGTTTGGTTTGTTCGGCACTGGCTTCCAGTCACACTAATCACAAGCACAAGGTAGTTAGTATTTTGTTTGTTGTAACAAGATACCAAAAGTATTCAGCCAAATAATAGAGTCAATGTCACTGGACAGGAGCCAGAATATTATGAAGCTGCATGAATGACGACTTACTGTGGCAATTATGAAGAACACATTTTGGTGAATAAATTTTTTAAGAGACCAAACAACTCATTTTGCCAACTAGATGAACTTTAACAATTGGGACAGACCCTTCATCAGTCCTTTATTTGCGACATGGACAGTTAAAAAGGGGCTTGTATTGGGTATTTTACTACATGTAACAAAAAGATGACAGAAATAAGCAAAGTGACGGCCTGTCTCGGCGTAAGAAACAACTATACATCATCACTTAAATAGATTACCGTGCTGATTTGCTGTTTCTCGCTTGAATCCAGCGCTCGCACGTTCATGTTTTCTTCTTGGCGCCTTTTGAATTTATGAAAGCCGTCAAAACCTCACCCAGTGTCAGTTCAACATAATCCACGATACCCGCTCCCCCATACATTACCCAGAACATGAATAATATCCCTCCCGAAGTCCGACACCGCAGACATAACTTCGCCTATGCATCATTCTCCCCTTGTGTGGCGATGCATCTCCAAGACGGAATACAGGTTACCGAGGACAAACTTTTGTTCCTCGCGATACCTTTCCTTGAGAAGAAAATAGCCCACAAGTTTTCTTCTTCCTTTCTCCGGTCTGCTGCGAAATATAAAAAAGAAAATTCATACCCTCGCTTCTGCTTATCACGCCGCAAAATGTCGAGAAGTATTAATATGTAACGTCCTGGCGGGTCTTTCTAGGACACGTGGGGGCGAGCGAACGTTGGTTTTGTCATATGGCGAAGTGAAATGCAACTGTGGAGAGACGGGGATTCTTATTTTTGAATTGTTTTATAATTGAAGGTCATTTATTGCACAAAATTGCCAATTCTGAGCTCTGAGCCATGTTAGAATATTGTTACCGCCTCAAAAACACATCTAGAGTTGTGTTTTATTTCAGTTTGACGCTTGAGTAACCATTTATTATTAGTTTGTCTGCATCTCCAAAGCTCAATTCAGTATATGAAAGCTGGAACAATATATTCTTAAATTCTTGGGTTATTTTTTGTCTTTTTGATCAGATTTACGCCGTATTTCACCATAAACAACCATCTAAATCTTTGCCTCCATTTTCTCCTTTGCATTTGACCCCATCCACCAACCCATGCACCCTTCTCCAGATCTGAGCTACGCCAATAATTCGCTTTATTTGACGTTATATAAATTGTTCGGCAAAATGTCACACAAAATGCCCAGGAGGAGTCTTTTTTTTGCCGTTTAATTGAGCAAAATTTGACTTGCCCCAGTTCAGATGTGTAGTATAAGCAGTTCTTAAGGTCAAAATAAGTCTGCTGTGTACTGCATTTTATAATATCCGATAATCAGGAAATGGGAGTTAGCATGCTAGTTGTTGTAAGCTTTACGTGTGAATATATGAAAACTGGAACAATGTATTCTTGAAATGTTTGGTTATTATTGATAAGATTTAAGCTATAGTTGAATTAATAACTTTTTAGACTCATTGTAGATGCAAACTAATGTGTTTAATTCTGATGTTTATTCATTGCAGTTAATTATTTGAACAGTATTGCACGTTTAGAGTCTTTTTTGGGTTTTAAATCTGCTCTTGGGTTATTGTGTCAGTGGCATAAATTAGTTTTAATATTATAATTTATTGCACTTCATAATTCATCATAGTTTTGAGCTTTTGTGTAGTAGATTGGAAATTCCAGGGCAAATTATCCAAATTAATCTAGTGAAGGTGTATGGGGTTTAAAAACAATGGAGCACTTCCTGTTTATACTGCGTTTTCAGTTTGAAAGCCTAAACTCATCCTAAATTTGCAGGATTTTTGCGTTAAACGTGTGTAAATGAAACTATTGAAACTATAGATGAGGGTTAGTATGGTTAATATTTGCCTTTTTAATCCATTTTTGAACAATATCGCCGCTTACCATGAAGAAAAGTCAAATCAAGTCTGTGCGATCGGAAATACAGGTTACAGAAGGACAAACCTTTGTTCCTCGCGAGTTCCCTTGAAAAGAAAATAGCCGGTGAATCGCCTTTCCTCCGAGTCCGGCGCGAAGTGGTTTCATAAAAAGAAATATTTCCTCCCGTCCTTGCTTATCACGCCGCAAAATGTCGAGAGGTATTAATATGTAACAACCTCGCGGGGCTCTCCAGGACACTCGGCGCGGCCCCGGCGGAGAGAGGCGACCGAAAAAAGGAAGGGAGCTAGCTTTATCGTAGCGCCAGTGCTGTGACCGGGCGATGCTATCGTCCTCGCTGACTGGATTCCATTAACCAGCGCCCACATCTGTGTCTCGGGAACATATTGGCTCACGTTGCGGGGGCGAGTGATAGGCCCCGGAGCCGCCATGACACACCGGCTATCATCCCCCATCCAGGCGAGGCCGTATCTGCGCACCGTTGCTTTACTGCGCGGGGAAGATTATGCTAACTGTATCGCTACGGAATAAATCATAGCCCGTTAAGAAAGGTTTCGTTTTTATTCGTTTTTATACGTCGGGAAAAGACTTGGGAGTCCTTATTCCGCTATTTACCCGAGCGCTCGGATCTAACGGGATGAGTCAGTCCTTCCCTCGCTCTTGTACACATTTAGTTTTTGATTTAAACAGAACAGAACGGATTTGAATTGCAAAAGTATTAAGAGGAAAAAAAAAAGAAATGGGCATACGCAACAAGGGTATAATGAGATACAAGATAAGTAAGAACGCGCTGTTTGTGGTTGCAGATAGACTAAATAACCTTTCTGACAGAAAGACCAGCACCTGCTCGTTACCATGGCGATGTCGCACTATGGGGTATTCCAGGAAAAGCTATAACATCTGATTAGAAACAATAATGCGACAGAGGTTTCATAGCGCGACTTTTAACCTCGCTTTTGAAATACTTTACAGTTTTCCGCATGCATTTCATTCTCGTTTTACTTAAAGAAGATGTATCGGTCTTGTCCCTGCTGTGTAGCTTTAATCTATGACACGTGTGGATCATTACGCTATAAATTGAACATTTTAAATTGCAATGCTCATCTAAAATGACTCGGCTTAACAAGTGTGTTGACCTCCGTGTTGGAAAATCAAGTGCAATGCCCAATGGGAGCAGATGGCGCCGTAAAATGTCCATACAACAAAGAGCCGACACCTCCGATTGATACGCATCACACTTGGAAAAATAATACGAAATCCTGCACATATCGCAGATTAAGAAAATAAACTTGGAAAAAGGAGTAAGTACAAGGCACCGAGCGTGTACTGGCGTGAAAATAAGCAATTAAAGATTACTCAAACATACATGAATCAATTCTGGGACTTTTAAAGTTGTCCATTTTGACATAAATTAATAAAGGCATTTTATTTCATCCGGTGAGTGCCTTGGATTTTTTGCATCTTTAAACTGACTTCCCTTCCCCAAAGACACCACTGTGTTTTTTCTACTTTTTTCTACTGTGTATTATCCTCTGGAGGTCCAGGAAGCGCTCCTTTTGAAACTTTTTATACATAAATCACTCCAAGTACAACTTCGGGCGAGTAAATGGTGAGGGGAACAACTATAATATGGGTAAAAACTCAGAAAAATCACATTTGCACAATAGCAATAACATACAAGTACAGAGAACATTATATTTTTATTGATCTTGCCAGTTTTTCTACTAATCTGCACCATCAGCATCCAACCACCATCAATCCATTCCCCTATTTACACCCTGACAAATGATCCTGTTATGTTAAGCATTCATGCCTCTGCTCTTCTCTTATCACTGTTTCAAAAATCCTTAGACCGAAATTGATCAAGATAATTTTCATATCCGACAACTATCTAAAAATGTTGACAGTTTAGCCGAGCAAAACTGAAATTATCGGGAAAACACGGCGCCGATAAGCACTGGATGTCTCTGACCTTATCTCGTTTTCAGTGAGATAGCGAATGATCTTTACCAAAATGCCACGCTAATCTTTTAGGAATTATCAGTCGATGAGCTAATTCCGCTGCATTAGATTTCTTAGAAGAAACCTGACAGCTGCAGGGTCGCACTTTACGCCATAAACAAACATCCAGAACTTTGACTCCAGTTTGTGCTCTGCATTTGACCCCTTCACCGCATCTGAACTGAGCAAATAATTAACGTTATTTGACATGATATAAATTCTTAAGCAAAATGTCATACAAAATGCCTCGGAGGAGGAGTTTAATGGCCATGTCATTGAGCAAAACTTGACTCACACCAGTTCAATAAGCAGTTCTTTAAGTCCTTTGTGTAACGTCTGCATCTTAAGCGTTTTATCGTCCGGTAATTTTGAAGCGAGAGTTAGCATGCTAGTTGTTGATAGCTTAAAGCGACGGCTGCACTCCGCTGTGACCTTTGTGATGTGAAAAGTGCTCATTATGGTGAATAATTAGAATGCTCAGAATGCCTAAGGTAAGTGGGAATAACTGGACCACTGCAAACAGTTATAAATAAACTAACTGAGCTACAAGACGGTGCAGGAATCGCACACATTTTTATTTTCTCTGGTCATGAGGGAGAAGACGTAAACTGCGTTAGCTTCGGTGTCGTAGCAGTTGGCGTTGGTTACTTGATTGAAGATTTTGATCATAAAAAGAAATCAGCAATAACAATTAGATTCTGTATGTCATTAATACACATTTTTAGTTTTCTTTTTCAATCAGAGCTACAAAACAGACCATACACCAGGCGTCTGCCACCACAGCTCCCACTCACATTTAAGTAGTTCACCAAGTGATTTCAGCATTATACCAGTGTGCTGAATATCAAAAATGTGGTTCATTACCATAGACCGTATATATGAATGGACATAGCTAACGCGTTAGCCGCCGCGTGCTAAACAGGAAGTGCTCCAGGAGGCTCTTCCGGCTCCTTCTGGCTCCCATTGACTTACATTAGGATCTTGTGGCTCGTCTCTCTGTACCTGCTGCAGTGATCCTCTTCATCTTGGTCTTAAAATGTTCTTATTAACCCGCTCTACATGATCCTGATTTTTTTTTCCCTATTTTGTTAGTCAAAAAAATCCTATTCATAACATAGAGCCTGGCTCCAGATTGGCTCCTGTAACCGTGAAGCATCGCGAGCCTCATTTGAGCGGCGCTGAACGCTATGAGTGACGTCACACTCGCTTAGTCCACTTTTTTATACAGTCTATGTTCATTACATTTACCTTTTACTGTTGAAAATGTATCATTTTGAAACCCAACTTTGTGCATTAATAAATGGACAATATTTTTTGTTTTATTTGCATCTAACTGGATCCAGAGGTTTGCAAACATTTATATAAGTAGGTCTCTGGCATTTTCATACTAATTTTCATCAGAGGAAAAAGGTTGGAGACCCCTGCTGTACACAAACCCAGTGTACTTTTTGGTGAATTAAATTTTAATGAT
This sequence comes from Scartelaos histophorus, assembly GCA_000787155.1. Taxonomy (NCBI): domain Eukaryota; kingdom Metazoa; phylum Chordata; class Actinopteri; order Gobiiformes; family Gobiidae; genus Scartelaos; species Scartelaos histophorus. The sequence goes on along the minus strand of KN490891.1, from coordinate 8,610 downwards.
GAAACGAGTTGCACCATTTAGTCGACTGTTTTCACGTTTCTGTTTTTTATTTTAAATTGTGTTTATTAATTGTTGATTGCACGATTGCCTCAAAACAGTTTAAAGCAGTTTCTTCTACTAAAACTAGACTCAAACTTCAAAAAGTCCTTTGTGTCTTGTCTCATCACCAAACACCTCCACTTTGAAACTGCACATAATTTGAAATCCATGGTGCAGTTAACTGTCAAACTCTTTATGTGCTGCGCTTGGAACTTTGGCAACTGGAGCAGGAATCGTTTTAATCACTTGGCCTGGTGTAATCTGTATTCTTCACAATGGGCTGCGTGTGGAGTCCCGGGAGCCGCCGGCCGGGGTTCTGTGCTGTGTCTCCGCTTTACACCGGGCTTTGTTGTGAACGTGGGTGTTCATTCATTTTCTTCTGTGGCAACTACAGGCTCAGGCAGGAGTTCACACTGCTCCCATAGCTCACATGAACGCCGTGAGGATTATGTGGAGGGAGACGCCATTCAAGGAGACCAAAGAGAAGACAAATTACAGCAAGTCTGCAGCTGTTGTGGAGCTGAATTTGGGAATAAACCCACTGATTTCCAATTGCTTTCAATTAAAGAAACACTGTGTAACTTTATGGCATTGGAATGTCATCTGGATGAATGTAGAGAAATAGAAAGACTGTGGAGATGCAAGCCCACTCAAAGTAATGTAGAAATGTAGGAAGTAAAGTAATAACATAGTAAGTATTGTAGAAATATAAGTAAGTAATAACATAGTAAGTAATGTTGAAATGTAGTAAAGGATTTTTTTTTACAAGTTTTTCAGTGCAATTAAAGAAACACACCCCATTTTTTTTTTTTTTTTTCTTTCAGTTTTTTTCAGTTTTTCAGTGCATTTAAAGAAAAAAAAAATCCCAAACTTTTATTACAGTTTGTTTTGTTAAAAAGTTACATGTTTAGGCTTTAAGTCCAACCCTTGCAAGTTAAAAATACCATGTTTTAAAGGTGACCAGACTGAGTTTAATAAAAAGGAGAACTCTTAAATACTGTACCTACTTTGTTACCAGTGTAAACCTGCAGGCCTGTCAATAGAAATTTGGAGACCCAGAGAAAGAAGCCCCAGTTTAATATAAATAAATAGGAAGAGGGTCCAATTCTGGGCCCTTAAAATCCTTGTTGACTGCCCTGTATACTGGTCTAAACTCCTTTTACTACTTTTAATCACATAGAATACTCGGTGTACTCTTCTTTGACAGTTTGAAAGTCACATACCGCATCACTTTACGACCACATACCAAAAGGCGTATTAGAACATGTCGGCTTTTGAGAATCAGGCAGTGCACTTTCATGATTTAGGCTTGAATATATCATTTTCCCTTCTTTGGTAATGAGAATAGGCTGCATATGTATGAAAAATACTTTAGAAAATGTTGCCGTAATAGAGTCAGCAGAGGGAGCTGAAGAGTCAATGCTAGAAATGTGAATTATTTAGTGCTTGAATTTAAATACACATTATACATCATTTATAGGTGCACTGTGTAAGTTTTTGGTGCTGCTTGTTTCTGTAGATACGTTACTGCTCTTGTATGACATTAAACAGCTCTACTTTACATTTATTCATTTACAGGTGGTTTTATAGCTCAAAAATACCTTAAAAAAAAAACAAAAAGCAGATATCTGACCGGTAACTTGGCTCGATTTAGTCATGAAGATAGAAAAGTTTAATGCCATACTGTGAAACATTCCATGGACCCTCCACCAGAAAAGTCACTTTAATAAAATCTCGGCGTAATAGAATCATCAGAGAAAGCTGCAGTGTCAATGTTAGAAAAGTGAATTATTTATAGTTTGAATTTAAATCCACATTATACATTACTTAAAGTTCCAATTTGATTAAGACTCACTTTTGGCCGTTATGGAAAGAAAATCAACGGAAAATGCCAGTGATGTACAGATAAATAAATGGAGCTCCCTCATCAGCCTGCAGATGCACTTGACTTTGTATTTGCAATGGAAGCAATATTTTATTCATTAAAAGGAGATTAGTCAGACACGATTAGCAAACACACTGCTAAAGCATTAAATATCCATTCGGTTTAGTTAAAGTATAATTACAGATGTACGCATTTTGAACACAGTATAGAGATTAAAAAAATTGGCATGTGTTGCTTATATTGGCTCTAACATGATGCTACAGAGCTGCACTTATTAACACTTTCAGTACTGCAAATCTTAACATTTTAAAGTGCACCGTGTTACTTTTGCGGTGGAGCTTCTGCCAACTCTACGCAGATATTATTACTTTGAAATTGGCCACTGTATACTGTATTGGCCACTTTTTGTTTTGCCGCTTGTGTTTTAATATTTGCATATGCCGTGCGGTACCTGACACCTGATTGGAGGATTGACGTTCCGCTCCTCCCACCACCTGCCTGACCGTCCAACACCGCGAACAATAAAAGTCGTGTGCTCCAGCTCCTCCGGGCGGCTGGTTTGACAGTATCAGTTCGCCACGCTCCGCTCCAGACCTGTTTTGTGATCGATTGTGTTACTTGTAATTCCTG
>KN490889.1:2635-13643 GCA_000787155.1 Scartelaos histophorus | reverse complement strand
AAAAACTCCCCCTTCAGAGCGCTATCACAACACAATTAAAGCGCTAATAAGAAATAGACCGATATATCGATTGGCCAATATACTGAGCTGATATTTGGACTTTTTAGCATATCCACTATCGGTTTTCGATCGCGCAAAATTGGCTCCTTATTAAGTTGTCATCACAAACAGACCTGGAGTTGCGTTTTGTTTCATTCACACAAGTTTGAGTAACCGTTTATTATTAGGCCGTCGAGATCTCCAAAGCTCATAACACTCCGTTCCACCTTGTGATGTCACGAAGCTGTAGGATTTTTAAGTGAACAGCTGCGTTTACCTTTTGTTCAGTGGAGATTTGCAACTCCAGAGGTGAAATGATCCAAATAATTCTAGTGGATTTTAGGTGGATCGACTTTAAAACACAGCGGAGCACTTCCTGTATCACCGCATGACATCACAAGTTGTATTTTGTAAGTGCGGTCAGTCGATTAAATGTTTAATCATGATTAATCTGACAGGACTTCCCAATTTCAGACATTTTTTTTTTTTTAGTTTTGGTCAATTTACTGGCTAAAACACACACAAATCTTTATATTAACACTTTAATACGAAGAGATGAAAACATGACTACACAGCTCTTTAAAAATTTTATGGTAAAAAAGAGCGTGGAGGGACTTGTAAATATATTTGAATCAGTGGAAAATTATCAAAATCCGTCCTATATTTAGCCCCTAAAATATCAGCAGTTTATCAGTCATTGTTTGATCTGCATTTGAAACAATCGGCTTTGTGAAGTTATAGTCAACAGTTTTGTATCATGCTTTTGTATATTCATGGAGAATTGTGGGTAACGTAGTCTTGGACAAAATCTTACGACTAACCGTAAGAAAAGTTTGAATAAGCCAGTTTTGCGACGCATTTTCAAACAATAAAAACTCGTGTAGTTGAAGAAATAGACGGTACAGGTTTGATACCATGAAACAATCCAAACAGATAACGTCTATTAAGTATTTAAACAGAACATAATGATGCAACAGTGTAAAAAATATAAAAAAAATCTCAAATTAGAACACGCATGGCTCCTTAAAGAATCACAGGATGTACTGGAAAAGCCTGTATGGGTTAATTAGGCCGATTCATGCAGTAAGGGACCCATATACAATGCTCTGTGATGGACCCCCGCTGTGTTCATGTAGTAGCTATAGGTAAGATGAGAGAGGATGTCACGCTTTTAAAGAAGAAGTAGAAGAAGAAAGCGGTTAGAAATGACTTTATGTCGACGTGTAACTAGTGGGAGGACCGTAGACCAGAGGGTTCAGCTCCAGAGAAATTAAGTTCATGATGCGCCGCAGATATAGGAGCGAATTTGGAGTTCCTGTGTTAGGAATAGGAATTTATTTACAGACAAAAAGCGAAGTAAAACGCCAGGATCATCGAGTGGGTTAATATGAACAAGTCAATGGAGCTGGAATCGCCCCTACGCTAATGTCATATTTAGAATGTAGTTGACTCAAAACTAAGCAAATACTGACAAATCAATTCTGAAAACATTTACCAAAAATAATTAAACAGACATTATGCCCTTATATCTGGATGTGTAGATTTTTATAAGGCCTATTTTTTTTTAAGTTTTTTCAAAATGAGTATGCAGCATTTTTGAGTGATCCAAATGCCGGATTTAAATTAAAAGTAATTCAATTAAATTTATTTTTGTATAGCCCAAAATCACAACAGCTATCTCGGCGGGCTTCACAAAATTGTTAATTTAGCAAACAAAGATGTCAGAGAATGAAGCAGAATAAGAATAATAATCATAATAATTAATTAATAATTCAAAAATCCAGAATGTCCAACAATAAGCAGCAAGTGGATAATTGTCCCAGCATCTCCTGTCCTTAGACCCTCCTTCTTCGGCAAGGACAAAACTCGAAAAAAAACCCCCAAAAAAACAGTGGGAAAAAAAACGAGAAACCTCGAGGAGAACCACAGTAATAGATTGTAGGTGGGGATAAGCACACCCAGAATATTCCAACATGCATGAAGGACTCACATTGCAACTCTACTAATAATCTTGCATAATGTTTCCCTTTTAAAAGTCCAATATTACACAAAACTTATGATTTTCAAGCCATGTTATAATGTTATTACCTCTTCAAAAACAGACCTGTTATTTCTATGTCTACATCTCCAAAGCTCAAAATGCTCTAATCCAAGTAGTAGTTTTTAGGTTAATAGCTATTTTTACCCTCAGTTGATCTGATTTACTCTTCAATGCTCTAGAATAAACTTAAATCACTGCTTTTATTTAGAATATTTTTTGTTTTACCTTTTGTTCAGTTGAAATTGTCAATGAAAAATCTCCAATATCTGCGGTGTGTAAATTAAGCCGTTTCAGTTTGGCTAAAACAACATTTGTAACTTCAAAGTAGGTTTAAAAATGTGATGTGATGTGTTATTTAGTATTAATTTACTTAAAATTTGTGGCATTATTCTTTTTCTTATTACCTTATTTATGTATTTATTTATTTTTTGTGTTGCCTTGTATTCGTCACTGTATGGTGTGTTAAAACTTCACAAAATTAATAAAAAGATTACCACTACCACAGTGTATTACCACTGGATGACATCACAAGGTGGAACAGAGTGTTTGAGAGACAAACACAGCCTTAATTCGCAAGATTTGTATGTTAAACGTGTGAATAAAATAAAAAAAAATCACAACTCCTGGTGCGTTTGCTGTGAGAAAACACGATAACACACATAAAAACAGCGCAATATAGGCCCTATGAATTAAAAATGGATTTGTGCAGAACTAAACCAGGTCTTTCTTGTCTCCATAATCGTAGCGCTGTCACTGACATGGTGACATAGTTCCGGAGACTACACTGTACACTGCACACTGACAGGAGCAATGACAGGAGCAATGACAGGATCAGCTCGTGTGATTCCTGTTCCTCTCCACTGGGACATACAGTACTCCCTACAGTACAGCACAGGACTATATCACAGGGCTGTATACGGATGACTACACCCGACACACAGAGATGACAGCCAGGCTCAAACTCAAGTACGAGCAGGAGTAGTACTAGAAGTAGCAGGAGTAGTACTGGAACGGCAGCGACTTCTTCATCGAAACGAGACAAAATTACTTCATAGTGCTTAAAATGACACTTAATGCACTTGTTACTCAGTGTAAAAAATGGTGTACCTCAGGGATCTATTTTAGGTCCCTTATAATTCAGCTTTTTCAATTTGATGTATTAAATTTGGTGTAGACAGTAATATGTTTAGTAGTAGCAGTAGTGGTAGTAAATGTAAGAATGGAACTGCATCAACTTTTAGTCTAAATAAAACTATTTCAAATAACACCTAACAATGGGGCACCTCAAGGACCTGTTTTAGGCCCCTTATTATTAAGTATCATTTGAAGTGCAGTACTTTTTAGATTAGACTAAAAGGTGCTGCATTTCCACAACTACTACTACCACTACTGCTGCTACAACTACTACTAGTGATGCTTGAATTTAAGGTAAATATATTATTATTATCTACTCCAAATTAATGCATCTAGTGAAATAATGGAGTACGCAATAGTGTATCTCAAGAATCTGTTTTAGCTCCCTTATTATTCAGGTGTTCCACTTGATTTATTCATTTGGAGTAGATAATATTATGTTTACCTCACATTCGAGTATCAGTAGTAGCAAAAGTAGTACTACTAGTAACCGCAGCAACAAACAGCAAAACAAACAAAACTTTAAATCCTCCAAATGTAAGTGTTATTTAAAGTTCTAGGTGGTCTGCACTTGTTACTTGGTGTGGAGAACCTCAAGGATCTGTTTTAGGGGTTATTATTCAATTATGATAATAAGGGTAACATAAATAAACCATAGGCTGTTTATATGAATGGACATAGCTAACACGCTAGCTGCCGTGTGCCAAGCAGGAAGTGCTCCAGGAGGCTCTTCCGGCTCCTTCTGACCCTGGCTTCAACTGACTTACATTAGGATCTTGTCAGTGTTTTGAACCTGGTGCTGTGGCCTCGTCATCTTGGTCTTAAAATGTTCTTTATAACCCGCGACACATGATCCCGAATTTTATTTTTGCTATTTTATTTAACAAGATCTAGATTTGCTCCTGTAACCGTTAGCAGTGCAAGCCTCATCTTGCTTAGTCCACTTTTTTATACAGTCTATGAAATAAACCCAGAGTTTTTTTATTTCATTCACATGTTTGAGTAACTTTTTATTATTAGTCTGTTACATCTCCAAAGCTCTGTTCCACCTTGTGATGTCATAGAGTGGTAATTTTCAAGTCAACAGCTACGGTTTACCTTTAGCTCGGTAGAGATGTTCAATTCCAGAGCTGATTTCATCCAAATGATTTTAGTAATGGTGGTGTATGGAGTTTAAAACATATTGGGGCACTTCCTGAATGACCACATTTTGTGCAGGGTTTGTAGTTGTGTGTTAAACTTGTGTGAATGAGGCAAAACACAACTCCAGGTCTGGTTGAGATGAGGAAACAACATTCTAACGCAGATGAGAAAATAGCGTAGCACGGGCCCTTTAAACTCGCAGTATCTCCAGTACTGTGACTTGAAATGAAATACTGCTAACATATCGCCAAAAGTCCATGACCAAACGCAGGCGAGCCATCACACCATACATCTCCTCTGTCTGGATGCTAAACGTACAGTTAGCATGCACTCGCTCCCTGTCAGATTAGCCAGCGGGCCGTCCTAGCTAGCGGGCTACGTGCTGTCAGCCTGTCAGCCGCTAGCTAGCACGCCGCATTAATACAGCCCCGGCCTGTTCGCTCCACTCCATCATTTCCGGAACATAAAGCAGTCAGCGCTCTTATCTCCCCGGGATCCCACGCTAATGGGGCTTTCCCATATAGCAGCCGCACACATACACACACACAACGCGCACACACTCACACAGGACCGTACACGCAAGCTATAGAATCAAATATAGATGGGGAACACGACACAAATACAGTAATGTACAGTTTATTTAAAGGTGATGGAGAAAGCCTCATGGACACCTGCTGCTGCAACCATGGCAACGTGAGGTTTCAAAATGTCGCCATCTTGATGCAGTAAGTCGCTTCGGCTTGAGTTTTAGACCTACTTTATTTCACATCTTCTGTTTCATTTTATTTGGCTGCTTTGCCAACTTAAATTTTGCACTGTGTAACTTCTCGATCTCCATAGAAACCACCAGGCCAGTTTACAGGTGAGATCTGTGAAGAGGCGATACCACTCACGGTAAGAATGCGTGTTTTTAAAGGCATTTTGAGCAATAAAAACGCAATTGAATTAATGCATCTTATTTAAGTTTAACGGCATATTGTGGAACATTACAGGCAAAGCATAAGCATCTCCATGGTAGCGGACCCCCGACCTAAAAAGTTACGCAGTGCTCTTTTAAAATATGTATGATAAATTTGTATGGTTTTAAATAATTTGGTGGGATTATAACTACAGTTTTGTGAAGGTGGAACATTAAGAAAAGTTGAAAAATACGTTGAAAATGACAGTTGAAAATGAAAGTTGAAAATGAAAGTTGAAAGTTCTAAACACACATGCACACGAGGGAGAATACTGTCCAAAATTTAGACATAATTTACATGAAAGAAACAGATTTATTTATCTCAAAACTAAATTCATTTCTGTTTTTTGTGTTTTTGTAAAATGAGTAATAAACCTAACAAAATTCTTCACATGTATTTGAACTAAATTTGTGTCGGCCCAGTACAGATGTGAATGTTAAGGTCAGTGCGTGTTAGCATGCTAGTTGTTATTAGCTTTACCATCAAAGAAGCTCCGCACTGGTCTTTGAAAAAGTCGTGAAACTTTATAATCCATTGTGGTGAATAATTAGGACGCTCAGAATGCATAAGGTAAGTGAAGAACAACTTTGGACCCGGCAAACTGTTTCAAATGAACTTGTTGGAAGATGCTGTTGTGCTCATTGGCAAGACACTTCACCCATGCTGCCCACTGTGTCCCATTCGCAGAACATACTTAGCCTATACAATGTATTATCCAACCAATTCATATTATACTCCCGAGATTTACTATTAAACTCAAGATTTATCTAAACCTACGTCATCAACCAGTGCTTTCTTCAGCTCATATACTTTTCCCTCCATTTCAAACGCAGCAGCAGAATCTACAGGCACCACAGATTCTCCATCTCCTCCTCTTCAAAACAATGGCGTACCTCAGGGGTCTATTTTAGGCCCCTTATAATTCAGCTTTTCCATTTGCTGTATTACATTTGGAGTAGACAATAATATGTTTACCTCAAATTCACGTATCAGTAGAAGTAGTAGCAGTAGTAGCAACAATTGTCATAGTAGTAGTAGTAGTAGTAGTAGTAGTAGTAGTAGGAGTAGCAGAACTTCAACCCAAGTCTATAGGCTCCGTGGGAGTTTATTAATGCAAAGAAACTGTATGTAACCTGCACTCTTACAGTTTAAAACCTAAAAATATTAAAGTACACGTGTAAATTTTGCTAACTTGAGCGCTAATCTTGTCATTCAATTGCTGTCGTTTCACGTTTGAGTAATCCGGTGGTGGAAGAAGTACTTAAGTTAACGTACAGACACTGAACCCCCACAAAAAACCCAAAAAAGTAAAAGTATCACATCAAAAAATCGACTTAAAAGTATTAAAGTACCTGTGTAAATTATGCTAGTGAATATGTTTAGCTAATATTTATACAATTCTGCCCTGTCTTTTGCCTTTGTTATTATATTGTGATGTGTGAGCTACTGCGTCCAAATCATTTCCCTTGTGGATCAATAAAGTTTGTTAAATAATAAACTATTATTGAATCTTAATCAGTTGTTTTTTGTTAGTTTACATCTTTCCTGGTTGAACATTACTCCACTTTGCATAATCCGACACACAGGCAGCCCTTATCGAAAATGTACTTCCTGCTGTGACCAATTGAAAACACAGCCCCCAGACTCAGATTAAACGTGGCTAATGAGAAACACTGGTATAGATCCTCCTACAGATTTGAAAAGAGGGAGGAGACGAGCCATTTTGCTTGGAGGCGATTGGTTCTTGAAAAAAAATAAAAAAAATAAAACAAATCCACCATCTCCCGGCCCACGGCATCTCGGGTAGATTTCCAAATTAATAAAAAGGGCTTGATGGTAAAATATAGTCAGCAGCAATAGCAATAACGGGCGATAAGCTAATCTAATAGAAGGCGCCGTATCTTAGCAACCTTGTTAATTCCGAGAGAGCGGCGGAGGCATTCATCACGAGCGACACACCCCGAGCAACGCACCAATTACTCCCGAGGCAGCGTGGGGAATTCAACACGCGCGCAGGCAGGTGCAGGAGACGGACAAGGATTCTGAAACGTGGGATAAAAAACGTCGGAAGAATTCAAAGGGACTATTTTTTGAGCTTTAAAGTGCGATACCTCGTCAAAAATACCTGGAGTCGTGTTTTGTTTCATTCGCATGTTTGAGTCTCCAAAGCTCAAAATGCTCCGTTCCACCCTGTGATGTCACACACTGCAAAAAAGTGATCAGAAAATGACTTAAAAGTAGTGAAATTATCTTTTACTTGACAAGTTATCTTAAAATAAACCACCTCTAGACGAGAATGAAGCAGTCTCAGAACTAGTAAGTCGGTAATAAATTTGAAAACAGCATAAAAAAACTTGATAAGTTTTAAAATTTTGTCCAAATCAGAGAAATTTGCAGTTGTACTTTTCAAGTTAACGGCTCCTTTTACCTTTTGTTCAATAGAGATGGGCAATTCCAGGCCTGAAATCGTCCAAATGATTCTAATGAAAGTGTAAAAACACAGTGGAGCACTTCCTGTATTACCGCATGACATCACAAGGTGGAACGGGGTGTTTTCAGTTTGAGAGAATCCAGTTTGAAATTTCAGTATTGCAATTTTAGACGATAATGAAGATACTGCCGAACTGTGGTAATATAAAAAATACTAAGATTTAATGTTGAAAATCACATTCTGTTGTCTAAAGAAAAAGCGTTTTTAATCTCAACTTTAAAAACACAGAGGAGCTCTTCTGGATTAACACTGGACGACATCAAGAGGTGTGAGCGAGTATTTTTTAGCTTTCAAGAACGAAATCAACTAAATAGAACAGATAAAATTACTCCGGTGGTGGAATGTGATGAAGTAAAAGTATAAACTATAAATTTTAGTTTTTTTAAAGTACATTTTTAAGAGAGAATTGAGAGAATGTCTCTGTATTTTCTACACCAATTCCTTTTTTTAACAGGACTGAAAACTAAAAGTGTTTTTATTATTGGGAAACAGGAATAAAAAAATAGTTTCTGTCGCACAAAATTTTGCACAACTGATCAAAATCACTACATTTGAAGCTTTATTAGACCTCAAAATCAATGCCAAATACTCTCATTTTTTACTCTAAGTACATTTTAAATAGGTACTTAATAGATTCTTTAATTTAAGTAGATTTTGTCATGCGATACTTTTATTTTTTTGTATTTTTTTGGCTTTGGTATCTGGAGTTTTACGTAAAGCTGCGCGTGATATTAAACAACTCTGCTTGCTTTGGTATCTGGAGTTTTACGTAAAGCAACAACTCTACTTTTTTACGTTTATTCAATTACAGGTGGTGTTATTGCTCAAAAGCACCTCGAAAAACAACATTCTGTCCGTGAGCTGATCGCCTCTCCACAGATCTGACCTGTAACTTGGTCTGGCTTTGGTTTCCGTGAAGATATAGAGGTTTAAAGCCGCACTGCGAAAACTCCCAAAGCAAAAACCACGGAGAAAACGGCATTTGACGGATCCTCCAGTTAGAAAAGTTACACCTTTAAGTAAGAAAATGGAGCACTTCCTCTTCCGCTGCTGGATTATTCAAACAATGGCGATAATTGAACGACAAAACGAGATTAGCGCGGCGTAAGTTTGCCTCGTTTGTACCTCTGTATATAAATTACAGCGGGAGAAAGAGCCTAGAACCTTCCGCCGTTGCTTATTTGAACATTGCTGGTGCCATTAGCCCCTCTCTCCTCGCTGTGTTCACATGTGCAGGGGCTTACTGTAAGAAGCAGCGGAACAATGGAAATCTAATCGTTCCGGGGCCCCATTTCAAAGCTTCCTCCACAACACGGTTTCCAGATAAGATTCGAAAAAAAGGCTATTTATATCCTGCAGGGGAGCGAGGAGCAGCCGGAGACCAGGCGCGGCTTTTCATGTATTTCATCTAAATTGGGGAGGAGTTACATAATGCCGGCAGCACAGTGCGACATTCCACGACCCGCGGTGTAGTCGCTGAGGCTCGATACCGATACCGATACCGATACCGCAGTGGTAACACAAACGCTCTTTATTTAGACTATACGATGTGATTTTCAGTATTAACATAGTACTTTCTCATACTTGTTCTGATACAGCTCAAGATCATTCTAAAACTATTCAGAAAAGTCTCATTTCTGTACAGCTTTTTAGTACTAATACCTGCTCAAATGAGTATCGAGTTTTTGATATTTTTTACCTTAGTTACTATAGTCGATATATGAATTATTTATAGGGTTGACCAGTGGTTCTCAGCTATTGGAGTCAAAATAAATCCACGGTATACAGTGTGTTTTATCGTATGAGAATCAGGAAGTGCACTCTTAGCATGCTAGTTGACGTTAGGGTTACTCTGCTCTGGCCTCTGAAAGTGGCGACAAGTGCTTATAAAATCATTGTGGCAAATAATTAAGGCGCTCAGAATGTCAGAATTGAACACGGCTGATCACTTCCCGTATCACCACGTGACATCACAAAGCAGAACACGGTATTTTCTGTCAGAGCGACAAACTCAGCCTAAATACGCAGGGTTTGTGCGTTAAACGTGTGATTGAAACAAAACACAACTCCAGGTGTGTAGTAGGCGACTCAAGCTCTGCTCCGTGACCAACATAGGACCAAACGACGAGAATTACACTTACAAATATCCCTGTACATAACTCTCTCATCTCATATTTTCACAGATTTCATCACAAATAGAGGCACGGCAGTTTAAATCAGGCTAAAATCAGACTTAGTGACGTCACTCTGTATGACTAAACACAGTCCACACATGGCTCTTACTTGGGCCCAAACCGAACTATTATTACTACTACTATTACTACTACTACAGCAGTTTGAATAAGGCTAAAATCAAACTCAACTCCATGACGTCACCCAGTATGACCAAGTACAGTTTGCGCGTGGCTCTTCTGCATGCACTTGGGCATGCACTACTACTACTACTACTACTATTTCTAGTACGACTACTACTACAGCAATTTACAGGCAAAAATCTAAATCAAACTCAGCTCCATGACGTCACCCCATATGACCAAAAAACTGTCTCATGGCTCTTCAAAATACACAGTAAAAAGTAGATTGTTAAAATTGTTTCTCACTGAATCAATTTTAAGGGGGGGTTTATATGAGTTAGTTTTAAAGTTAATTTAACATTTTTGGAATTTTTAATTAAGTGACACTGGACCAAAATCCCCCAAAATCGAGAATTATAGGAAAGTTTTGAGAGGAAACAAATAACACGTTGTAGAGTTTTTATACTTTTTAGTTCTTTTTAGTTCATTTAAGATGAAATTATGCACAAGACTGGTTCAAACTGATGTTATCTCATGAAAGTTTAAAGTGGTGGGTACATTTGGGCCCAGACTACACTCCTTCTGGGTGACTCCATGACGTCACCCAGTATGACCAAGTACAGTTCGCGCGTGACTCTTCTGCATACACTTGCATACACTTGCATACACTGCATACTACTACTACTACTACTACTACTACTACTACTACTGCTACTAATACAACTACACCCTGCATGACCAAACACAGTCTCACATGGCTCTTGTGCATATACTTGGGCCCAGACCACTACTAATACTACTACTACTACAACTACTGATACTGATATTACTACAACTATAACCGCGGTTGAAACAAGACTCAAATTGGACTCAGCTCCATGGCGTCACCCTGCATGACCAAACACAG
>JACN01021871.1:0-12217 GCA_000787155.1 Scartelaos histophorus | reverse complement strand
GATTTTTTTCAACACAGCTCTAGTTGTTACTCATCTAAAACGTGCTGTGAGTGTTACTTTATAGCTCGTTTGTCTCGATCTCCATAGCTGAGCATACTCGGTTCCACCTTGTGATGTCATGAGGAGTTCGTTTTCATGTTAACAGCTACATTTTACCTTTAGTTCAGTTGAGAGCGGCGATTCCAGAGCTGAAATTATCCAAATTATTCTTGTGGAGGTGTATGGAGTGCTGCTATTACCCCCATGTCTGAATGAAACTGTATAAAGCGTAATACTGGGCCTTTAAAGTTGTATTGTGTAACTTTTCTAGTGGAGGGTCTGCAACATATACTAACATATACTAGTATACGCCCATAGACCAACTACCTGGATTACACAGATATAAGATAATGATAATATAAAAGAAACTACTACGATTTAATGTTGTAAATTACATTCGATTGTGTAAAAAAAGAGACTTCTCTATTATCATTCTGGCACGGGAATCGGTATTAAGTATCAAGTCTGTTCCTTAGTATCGAAATCACGCTTTACGCTTACATTTGAATAATTTCTCATTTCTGTGCATTTCTTCTACTTTCTTTAGTCTTCTTTATGCTACACCACCCTCACTTCTATAAACGCTGACATTGCCCATTCAAGTTTACACAAAGTTTACCATCAAATTTGCTATCGGTCCTCGAGATGCGTTCAGGTGCCACTGGGAAATGCGATCCATGCTCTGTGATGAGTTCATGATCCATTGACTGTCTCTGTTCCGAAGTGCTATTGTCCACAGAGCGCTGGACACTTGAACCCCGGGCCTGTGTGTATTGATGAACGAGATTTGTTTCCTAATAGAATTGTGAGTCATTAATTAGCTTTTAATTGGGTGAGTCGTGAACATGCAAATGCAGCACAATGCAGGAAAATCAGGAGTTTAAATAGAACAGAGCGGCATGGTGAGCTTATGGAAATGTGTTATGTTATATTTAGACATAATTTAAAGGTGCACAATGTAATTTGGGGGGTTGAGGGTGCGTCACCTGCTTGTTTCTATGGAGATGTCATTGCTCTGCTTCTACAGTGTGGAACATTCAAAGCAGAGACTGTAGAATCCACAGACATTAAACAGCTTTGCCTCACATTTATTAAATTACATATAGAACTCAAAACATACTAGAAACACAGACATTCTGACTGTGAGCGTTGTTGCCTTTAAAGGTTTAATACCATAAGGTGAAACATACAGACAAGGCAATAACATCTATATAGAGACAAGCAGAAGGCAGACTGTCCACCAGAAAAGTTACACAATGCACCTTTAAATATAATGTCGGTTTACTGCATTTTTAAAAACAGAACTAAAAAAACAGAACTAGTTCATTTAAAATGTTTTTCTTTCCTAATGTGAGTGAACAGATCTCAGAGTAAAAACGACACCTCGTCTGTTGGTGAGTCATTAGGAAAAGCAGCTTCATGCAAATTTCATGTGTGTGATTTTATTGTTTCATCTGGAATATTCCACAATATAGCATTATATGCCATCCATCCATTTTCTCCGACTTAATCCAGCTGGGTCATGGGGGCAGCACACTGCCCAATACTCTGTGCACAAAACCCAAGCAAGCAATTAAATAGCAAGTATTATATGATTTTATTGCTTAAAAGTAACTCACATAAAGTGCATTTTTTTTTACAGAGAGAAAATATTTTATTTCCATTTCTCCATGGAAATAAGATATCTTAAACACTTTACTGTGGAGCATTATTTCAAAACATGAAGAAAGACTTCATTCATAATGAATACATGTATGCAGAGTGATTCACACTATGCACATTTAGCCAAAACATAGTAAAATAAAGGCTTGTTTCATGTATAAGGCACAAAAGCCTCTCCTCAAACCTGACTCGTATTTGGCCTGGTTCCTTCCCTACTTGTTTCCATGGAAATGTTGTTCCTTTGGCAATTATCTTCCACATTATGGCATGGAGAATGTTCCAAAGTATCACTTTGATTTTCTATTTCCATGAAATTATGCAGGTGATGTGCCACTCCCTGGTAATCTGATTATTTGTGCAACTTTATAATAAAATGCCTGAATAATATGCCTTGGTAAATCTATTGAATAGTTTTTTACCTCTTAATATTGTAACACAAAAATGCTTCACATTAAAGTCTTTCTGAAGCAGCTTGCCTCTTCAGACTGAACACTGCGATTGTGCTCTTGCTGTTTACCAGTGGGCGAACCAATCTGGAGCTATAGGCCTTTCCCTGTAAAAGTTCCATTGTTGCGGCCCACTTCACTGCAGTAACTTTATTACAGTACAGCGTTGAGACTTCAATTCTGCGATGACCCCGCGGAGCTGGAGTGCTCTCATTTCACCTCATGCTTGGTCCGAGTTAGCGCGCTGACCTGTGGAGTGGCCGGTGGAAAGCGTCCAGCGCTGTCACCGCGGAGACGACCAAACGCACCCTCTGTGTGAGCAGGTAGCTTCAATTAGAACGGCTTTGATGGGAAGGAAACAACAGAGGAGCTGGGGTGTCTGGGTAAAAACTTTTCACTTTTGAACTTCCTGAGAATGGAATAGAAAGCAGAGTTTTTGTAGAGCTGGTTTGGTTTAAAAGAAGACGGTGAACAAAAAGACTCCTTTTCCTTTATCGGTTGTTTAAATCTTGTACCTGGGGCTGTGCAAATAATATTTATAATTATGATTTAAATTATTGCTCTAGTTAAAGGTTCTGTATTACCCAAAATTGATTCTTCTGAGTTTTAAGCCATGTTATAATGTTGTTACCTCATCAAAAACATACCTAGAGTTTTGTTTTATTCACATATACAGTCCTTTATTATTAGTCTATGTACATCTGCTCTGTTCCACCTTGTGATGTCATGAAGTGGTAGTTTTCAAGTTAACAGCTCCTTTTAACTTTGGTTCAGTAGAGATTGGCAATTCTGGGGCTGAAGTTATCCAAATGATTCTAGTGAAGGTGTATGGAGTTTAAAAACACAGTGGAGCACTTCCTGTATGACCACATGAGACTTTAGACTGTGATAGTGAATCCATGAAGCTCCTGTGGGTTTTTAAAGACCATCACAGACACGTCCTGTGTGTTGTGTAGGAAATACCAAGGGTAAAATTTCCTATAAAATCCAGTCCAGTATTGCATAATACTTTTAGCTAACAGACTAATAATTTGACTTGGAACAGATTGGGGTGTCATAAACTTTGCGGGTGCCATCTTGTCTGGTTCACACATTTGGAGATCCAGAACACACACTTCTCCAGTACTTTACAAAGACGTGAGTCTAGACACCAGTGAAACTCCCAGACTTTAGATGATCTGATTGGACAATCACGTTTGGTTCTGGCTTAAGATGCAACAGAGGAAGTGAGGAACAGACTCATATCAATTTGTATACACAAAAAACACCATAACACTCTGGATTTGCCAGACAAACATTTAGCTGTTTACACAGTGACTATAATGTAAAGGAAGAGCTTCCGCAGACTGTTTATACAGAGTTTTTCTCTGGGTAACTGAACTTTACTGAACTTTAGAGGAGCTCCAGTGTGAACTATAGGAGCTGCTGGTCAATGGGCTGTTATGTGCAGGGTCACTCCAGCCCCTCCTCTGCTCAAGTGTGAAAGTGAAAGTCCCAGAGGAACCAGGAACCAAGTCCAGGCACAGCCCCATCATCCTGCTGCAGGCTCTGCTGTGCTCTGTGGTAACACTACCAGAACACCACAGAACTACTTTTAATATGCAGTACAGAGCTCTGTGAGGCTCAAGGCTGCCCGGGGTTCAGAGAGAAAGTCTATACAGTAGATAAATAGTTCTGTTCCTTGTTTAACGTCCATTTTGGAGATACAGAGACACTTTTGAGACAGTCTTTACAGCTATGCAGTTTCCACTTGCAGATAAATACAGTAACACATTTGGGGTTGAATGTGCTGTTTATTTATATACTTAAAGCAGATCTATTCTGCAAAATCAACTTTTCAAAGCTTTTAACCATGTTATAATTGTTTCCTTCTCATTTACCCTCTCAGAGTTGTTTTTGGACTGATTTGTGCTTATTTGAGCTTATTATATGAGCTCTTGTTTTCAAGACACAAGTCTCAGTTTTCCCTGGCACTGCCACACTCCCACTGTTCTTCATTCTACAATCTTATGTTCTTAATGAACAAGATTCTGCAGTGTTGGATGGTCATTTTGGTACAAATAGAATCCATAGAAGGGCTCACAACGTCCTGGCTCTTTGTTGCAATGACGTTTACAACTGAGCACCACAGTTTTACGCAGAAGTCAGCTGACTTGTTTCTTTTATTAAGTTGTTATAGATTAATATTGCGATTTCAAGGACAAATATAACATAATGAATCACAAGTGCCATAGATAACATTTCCATGGAAACAATCAGGTAGCGATCAGGTATTGTCTGTTAGTGTCAATGTCCAATATAAACCAGTATTGTAGAAATCTCACAGTGCAAGATTGTGAATATTTGTTGGGTTAAAAAAAAAAAAAGTTAGAAATTGTGTCTAAAACATTTTTTGCAGAAGATCCAAACCTTTGCTTCTGAACAAGTAACTGAAATTTAACTTCAGTTCCGAAAAATTTATGGTGAATTATGCGATTTGTTTGTGAATTTTTGCATGGCAAATGTTGCCAGATTTTCCACAGTGAACTGCACTTTGATCCTCAAAAACCATCTTGACGTTTCACAGTTTGATGTAACATTTGGGGCCCATTTTTTAAAAATCTCTCAAATATGATCAGAGTGTACGAACCCAGTGAACTCCTATTTGATTATTCGACGCTGTCTCCTTGTGCTAAACATATCTGGGCGCTAACTAATTGCTGGAGCGTATAGAAATCACACAGGCTTTTCAAAGACAGTTTAGAGCCATCATTTACATCAATAGAGCCATTTATGTAGTTAAAGCTGTGTATTCAGAGTGGGACATTATAAGATCTCCTCATTACACATTGCGCTTTGAAATGCTAATAAAACACTTAAACAGATGAATGTGGCTGTACAAATATTTAAACTTGTGAACATGTGTTTTTTGTGCCTTTTTTTGTCTGTATTGATGTTGTGATACAGAAGGATTAAAGATCTATACTTATAAATAAAGGTTACGTCACTATTATGCAAAACTGACTTTTAAACCATGTTATTCCCTCCTCAAAAACATCCCTAA
The DNA here is from genome assembly GCA_000787155.1 of Scartelaos histophorus. Taxonomy (NCBI): domain Eukaryota; kingdom Metazoa; phylum Chordata; class Actinopteri; order Gobiiformes; family Gobiidae; genus Scartelaos; species Scartelaos histophorus. The sequence goes on along the minus strand of JACN01021871.1, from coordinate 7,027 downwards.
TGTTCTGTTTCACCTTGTGATGTCATGAAGTGGTAGTTTTCAAGTTAACAATCATTTACTGTACAGCTTAAATATGCAGGGTTTAATGAAAGAAAACACAACTCCAGGTATGTTTGGATGAGGAAACAACATAACAGATCAGAAATAGTGTAATATGGTCCATTAAGTAAGAGAATGTTCCGCAGTGTGGCATTAGACTGATCCATGCCAATTTACCAGTCATATCTGTGGAGAGGTGACACCGCTAATGCTGTGGAACATTCAGCATCTCCATCAATACAAGCAGAAAAAGTTACATGGTCCTTTAAATTTATGCCTGATTTTTCCCAGTTCTTATATCACTTTAGCTGAATTTTTACTGCACTGTATTTTCCTATGACTTTATAAAAATAGACGGTATATTTTCAAGTAAAAGACATACAATTCTAATTTTGAAGTATATATCACCTCCCATACTGGCATAATATGAAGAAGTAAAATGGCTAAAAAGGCTAAAATCTATTTCTTGTATAGCTGGAATGGAGGTGAATCTTAGTATAGGCAAAATTAAAACTTTTCAGGTGTACAGACTTTAAAAATATAGAGAACTTCTTGGATTTCCACTTAATGACATCACAACGTACAACCCATTTTTTTAGTTCTGGAAAATCAATATTAGAAAATGTCTTTTATCCCCATTGCTTGATTTGTTAAAAAATCACCTCTTGACTTATCTCGTTTTTACTTAAATACTTAACTACAGTCTTTGTATTTGCTACTTGTCAGATCGAGAAATGCGTAGAATAAAAGCCGGAGCTGCTGTACTGATGTTTACATTTGGAAATCCACAGTAATCGTCTGTAATTATAAATCCTCGTCATGTCGTGCACTGGCTCAGCTGGGCTATTGTGTGTTAGCACAGCCACTACTGCAGCTTTATTCATTACTCTGTGCTCAGAGTGCTACATTTCTGTACAAAAAAACAAAAAAGTCATGTTGTTAGCATAATCATAAAAGATTTTGAAGAGCTTGTTATGACTAGTTTTGTAAAGAGCAGCTAAGCGGTTTAAATAGGGACGAATTTGTACTGATTCTAATTAGGCCTGTTTCACCATACAGTAGTGTAGTGTCCCCGCAAATCTTAAATCTACACAACAACAAATAACCTTTGGAAATATAAATAGTTAAAAATGACTTTATAGATTTGAGTTGATTTTCCTAGACTTATTTATATTAAATTCATCTTGGATAAAACTATCTAGGCCTAAACTAACTATATTTCTGGAGTAAGAGAGTGAAGGAGGAGGAGGGGCGGGGTCTGGAGGTATAAGGAGGTGTCCACACTTCAAACTCTGCCCTTGCAGCCGGGTGTTTGTAATAATTTTGTGATGTCACATAGTACTTGAAACAGCAGTGGCCATAGGGCAGCACAAACTTAGATTTAGGTGTTTTTGACCAGAAACCCGCAAATTTAGCTTTAATCATTTTTTTTAGTATAGATAAAATGATTTATTTTGTCTTTAACCAGCATCAGTATGGAAAAGCTTTCAGAATCTATTGGTATTTTGCAAGATAGTGCTAAATGTGCTTGTAATGTGCTAAAAATGTGTGTCTGAATTTTTATCTAATTGAACATTACAGTTCATGTTTCTCGCCATCTACGGTTTTCTTATTTCAAGCCAACAACGTGTTAGTGCACAATGTGGTGATTCTATTAGCATCTTACAATATCATATAAAATGTGATAATTACCTATAAAAACACATTCAAATTGTAATGATTTTCATAGATTTTTACTGCTATTTTTATAATGTAGAGTTTCTACATTTTTGAAGACGGGTATTCTTTCAAGTGCAGTTTTTTTTTTACTTAAAAAAACCCAAATCAAGTCAAACATTCAGAAAGGTTAAAATAAAATAAACTGACTGCACTCAAATCAAGATTAATAAGTTCTAGTATTTTTTAAAATTGTATTTCTTTATTTTGGCAGTTTTTTCTTCTATTTCAGCTCACAACATTTTGCGCCGCTCTTTGCCTTACGCTCTTTGGGTCTCACACAACCTGACTCCCATCCATGCACAAATACTGGAAAACACTCTTCCTCCTCTCCTCCTCCTCTCCTCCTCCCCCTCTCTCCTCTTTTCTCGGCGTAATGAATACAGAATTGTAGTTGCGCTGGTCCAATTTAGGCAGTGGGAGATTGGCTGGTCCGGTGTGGAGGAGAACCACTCTTGTTTGCTTAAAAGTGGACCCGGGCTTCCAGATTAATAGTCCCCAAAAAGGTCATCCTCTGTGGTGGGGGATGAAGAGCAGTGGAGCAGAAATGAAAACATGGCAAAAGCACCATCCCCTCTCCGACCAGTCAATACAACATGTTTTAGACTCTAATTGGAGCTATTATAAGATCTGAAATGATCTCGATATCATGGTAATGTTTTTAACTATATATTGTGCAGTGATTGTGTAGCTAATATAAGTCTGATAAAAAGCACTGGTTTATTATGGGGTATTACGCAAAATTGGTTTCTGTGTTTGCACCTCAAAAGCAAGTGGTTGTTTTGACTCGATTTGTATGGTGTAGGGTTGTCAAAAGTATCGAAAATTAGATACTAATCCAGACTAATCTTCTTGAATCAAAACTAGATCCTTGTGTAAGTAGGTATCGATATTTTAAAAATCACATTCACAGGACAAAAGTGTACCTTTCCTGGAAAGATTTAGGTTATGTCTACACTGAAATGAAACACCTTATCACCGTATCGGAAACGATTTGCGTCCAGACACACATTTGTGTGTCCATCGCACACGTGGCATCGTGACAACATGTGAGTGGTAAAAACATTGAAAGAGGAGGATGGAAAGAGCGAAGACGACGAGGTTCAGGTGTTCCATGGCAGATTAGCAAGTTCTGTCTAAACTCTTTCCATTTGTCTATTGTTTAAACTGTTTTCTCTACAATAGTGTCACATGACCAATGTCACAAACCCAGCGAATCAGGAAGGGACAAGGCACAGTGACGCCGTCCAATAAGGAGGCAGATAGAGCTCCTACATCAGCGTATCAACGTTTTCAGGCGTCCACACGACGTCGTTCCATCTCTGGAGCCCTTTTCCATCGGATTAGTGCGGACTAACACTGCGGACTAACACTGGACTAACACTGCGGACTAACCATAGACTGTATAAAAAAGTGGACTAAGCAAGTGTGACGTCACCCATAGCGTTTAGCGCCGCTCAAATGAGGCTCGCGATGCTTCACGGCTACAGGAGCGAATCTGGAGCCAGGATCTATGTTATGAATAGGATTTTTTTGACTAACAAAATAGCGAAAAAAAAATTCAGGATCATGTGTCGTGGGTTAATAAGAACATTTTAAGACGAAGATGAAGAGAATCACTGCAGCAGGTACAGAGAGACGAGCGACAAGATCCTAATGTAAGTCAATGAGAGCCAGAGTCAGAAGGAGCCGGAAGAGCCTCTTGGAGCACTTCCTGTTTGGCACCGTACGGCTAACGCATTAGCTATGTCCATTCATATATACGGTCTACGGGACTAACACTGCGGACTGACACTGCGGACAAAGACTAACACATGGACACGGATCAGAATTGCTATTTAGTATGAAGTTGATTCCTTAGTATTGAAATCAAGTTTTACTACCATGATGTTACTATCATGATGACATTAGTAAGTTCTTGGTGAAGGCTCCACCACCTGCTTATCTCCATGGTGATCATGGGGTGCTATTGATTTGCTGTGAAGAATGTTCCTCAGTGAGGCATTAATGGGAAACGAGCAGGTGAAGGCATCAGTTCACAAGTTACTATGGATTATACAAATCAATTTATATTGTTACTTTTTTATTGTGCAAAAAATACATCAAAGAGAATTAAACACAAATACTTTTTTTTCGCTGCGGCTTTAATGCACATTAAGTAAATTTAATTTGCATCTTAAATCTAAGTCTGTGCTGCCTTTAGTGTCCACTGCAGTTCCAAGTAGTTGGTAACATCACAGAAGACTGCCCTGTTTCAGTCTCTATGTCGCCTTGTCTCTGATACATTTAAAAACCACATGGCAGAACATTTCAGACAAACCCATAAGAATCGCTATTCACTTCTGACCCTCAGTATAAAAAGTTCCAGCGTTTCTATTATCTTCTTCTCTGGTGTTTAGCATCTACAGTGTTACTTTTTATCGTCCTTGCTATTACTGTGAGGACACTTAAAATATATTCAGTCAAGTATGGAATAGCAGAACTTTTTCAAATCCTGTGGTGATTATAATTGAAAGTGCACGGCCTATACAATGGCAAAGAATCACACTGAGAAACACTTAGATACGACCTGCGCTTCTGTCTGTAGATAATCTCCCTGGATGGTTTTCATTTGTACCGATAGCACATCTCAAGTACTCTCCTCCACAGTACTTTGATTGTCCAGAGTGGTCCATTGTTCAGCTCGGATTAGGGCTAATAAAAGAATCTCTCTCAATAAGCTGCACGCAATTTTGTTATTGACAAAATGTGTTGAGAGCGGTAAAGAAGTGTGTGAATGGTTTGGTACAAGAGCCGTTCTCCGCTCCTCTTGTGTGCTCACAGCTCTCACACTGTCAGAGTCTATCGCAAACGTAAAAGGAGATGTGTGTGGCGGTCGGCACGGAAACTGTCAGTCATCCACGGCTCTACAGTGGAAAAGCAGTGTTTGGTTATGGTCCCTTCGGTTTCATTTTGTACTGTGAAGCTTTTTTTCCGTCCTTCTTTTGATTGTACTTTAGCGCTTTGATTATTTAAGGGAAATGCATGTTAACACTGGTAAATGTTAGGTCATTATTTTACATTTAGCTCTTTAAAAAACACAATACAATATACAAAATACACTGGAATAAAACTGGATTATTGACTTGACTGGTAACAAGCAGCAGGTATCCATTTCTATATTTTTTCTTTGTTGAATTGATTAATAAGACATTTTCAGATCATTATACAACTTTGAAATGATATTGATAGAACACTATTAAAACATGATGTAATGGGTTCAATTCATTAACTAAACAGTAAAAGACGAAGTAAGAACTGAAGTGTGTTGTTAGATCAGTATATTAGCATTAAAGATCCTGGAGGAGCACTTGATTTTTTGCAAACTATGCTTATCTAAGGGTCCTAGAAAAGATTTTCAGTAAAAGAAGAACAAAGATTTCCAAGGTATTTAGCTGACAGTAGAAAAGATTTTCAGTAAAAGAAGAACAAGGTATTTAGCTGACAGCCAATCACAGCTCTTTTTGACAATAAAATGTCATTATGCACAGTTGGAAACTCAAATATATGGATCCTGCAGACCAGTTTTAGATCCAAAACAAACCAAAAAAAACTCAAAATACAACCAGTTTACAGTGTTTAACTGCTGTGAATGGCCTGTACAAGGTCTTAACCATTAGATTTGTGAGATAGAATTGCCATCTCACCTTGTCTCATTCTCGTGGACCTAATCTTGCGTTTCATCTCATCTTCTGGAAGCTCTATGTGTCTTCCATCCTGATACACTATGTCACTACACTGTGTTTTAAAGCATTTATGCATAGGCTGACATCAGTTAATCTTATTTTGTGCATGTGCAATTTCGACTTGTGTTAAAATCAAAGGAATGACCACATCTCTCGCTGTAGTTCTGTTATCACAGCCCCCTCTCTGATATGGCTCTGTTGCTTCCTATACACTGACAGGCCTCTCTGCTCCAGCCCAGTGTGACCAGCAGATTCCTGGGCTCGCTGCCTTGGGCTTTTCTCTCCGCGGTTCTTTTTTCTTAATCATTAGCTTGGATGCTTGACAAGCGTGTGAGCCATAGCATGAATCTCTTTGACTAAAACCTTGCAAATTAACACAATTAGTGCAGCATCATCCCGCTAATTAGCTGGCGGCGTGGTGTGTGGCGGCGCGCTAACGTCTGGGAGGTAGTCAGATGGGAGTGCAGGGCTTGTGAGGAGAGCCGGGTTTGTAATGGGCCCGTGGACAATAGCTGTTTGTTGCTTAAAGCCTGTCTATGAGACTTAACCCGCTGGAAGAGAGACAAAGGAGGCGAGCAATGGCCGCCGGGCAGAGGAGCAGGGAGTGTACTAAACAGAAAGTTAGGAGGGCGGGGAGTGGGGAGTGGACTGACTAAAGGAGCATGTGAGTGCTTCATGTCTGTTTTAATGTTGTTTCCTCATCTCAAATATACCTGGAGTTGTGTTTTGTTTCATTCACACATGTTTAAAACATCTTAAACGGAAAATACTCTCTTGCATCTTGTTTTTAAACTCCACTTTTACACTTTCACTGGAATTATTTGGATGATTTCAGCTCTGGAATTTCCAATCTCTACTGGACAAAAGGTAAAACCTGAAAACTACCCAAGGTGGAACAGAGCATTTTGAGCTTTGGTGGTGTAGACAGACTAATAATAAAGAATTATTCAAACATGTATAAAAGAAACAAAACGCAACTTTCTGAGAAAGTGACAACCTGCCATAAAGCAAGAGTCAGTTTTACATGTTGCTCTATAGCGATGTTTGATTCATTTTTTTTTTTTTTTTTATTTTATTTTTTTTTTTTTTTAGTTTAGTTTTTTTTGTGTTTTTTTGTGTTTTCAAAAATAAAATTAAAACTGCTTTTAGTAATTATTTCATGAACATAAATACAGGCTTTTAATCTATGCTATTTAAAATGCTAATGCCATTTTTACTTGGTGGAATTATAACTACTGTAAATATAAATAATATTTTTGCACCAATCAAGAAGCAATTTGTGAAGGAAAAATTTTAAATATGTTGAAAATTACTGGACGTTATGTTTTAATATTGACAATCGAGAGAATTTTATCCAAATGTTAGGAACAGCAATTATTTTCAGATATTTTAAACAGGATTCAACAAAATAAAGTTTTTCGTTTATTGGTATTTTTGTCAGATAATAATTTCTTGTGCACATTAGTGGAAGTTTGCTTGGTAAGAGCCATGAAATTCTGTACTGTGATGTCATGCTTTCCAAACAGGAATAATAATAATAATAATAA
>KN490886.1:0-33018 GCA_000787155.1 Scartelaos histophorus | reverse complement strand
GTTCCTTGCTGAGGTGGGGGGGAGAATGATGACATGCATAAGGTGAAATGTGTCCCCATGTGCAGTGAAGCTGGTGGACGTCTTCACTTTGATCTAATGCTGGGCCCCACCCTGCTCCAATGCAACCCCACAGTCCCCGTCCAAACTGTCATGTTTAAACAACTACAGGCTCTTACCTTCATCCTTGCCAAATGCCTGGAAATACTAAACTTCAAACACATCAAGGTCACAATACTACTGTCCCTCTACCAATACCAATTTGCATACAAAGAGAACAGGTCAGCTCAGGACACCGTGGCCATTGTGCTCCACACACTTATGTTCTGTTGCCAGTTCAGCTTTCAGCACCATCCGACTGTAAAAACTCTGGTACAAACTACACAGTCTTGGACTAAACACCACACGGTCACTTTGATTGGGGGGCTTTTTAACTAATTGCATACAATGCTGGAGTGAACAACACTTCCACCCTTTTTATCAACACTGAGGTCCCTCAAGGGTGTGTGCGCTGCCCCCTGATATACACTCTGTTCACACATAACTGCTTTGCTTGTTCCTCTTCCAATCACATTGTCAAAGTTGTCGATAGCACCACAGTGCCTGGGCTCATCACCAATGACAATGAGACAAATTGCACTAAGGCCGACGAGAGGCGGCACTCCAACAGGTGGTGAAAACAGGAGAGAATCACTGGAACAACTCCAGAGATCAGCACCATCTACACTACTCACTGTCTAAGGAAAGTGCAAAAACATCTTGTGTGACCAGCACCACCAGGCACCTCCTGCCCTCTGGTAGGACGTACAGGTTCATACAAGCCAGAAAAACCAGACCAAAAGCCTGTATCCTGAGGCTGTGAGGCTGCTGAACAGTGCCCCCTCCCCTCTTTGCCCCCTTCCCATGGACAAGAACCACCAACATATCATCCACCACCCACATCCAATGAACTGGACTTGTTGCATGATGACATTAAAACTCCACAAATCTGATGATGCACTTGAATGCTGCTGAAATGCCCTTTTATAGCTGCTAACAATGTCACTGTTTATCACATATGTGCTGCACTAAATGTCATTATTGTGCTCATATTCACATTGGGATTCTTTATGGACTTATTGGATGGGGTCTTGCACATTTTGTATTGTACTTTATATCATGCTCTAAAAATAATTCTGTTGTTTTCTATGACAATGCCAACAAAATCTTGAAGTTCTAAATGGAAGAAATCCAAAGGTCGTAAGATTCACAGAATAACACAGGAGAACTATATGCCTAAAAGCATGTTAACTAACTGCTGATGGTGCTGTGTATCTATAGATAGGCTGTAATGGATTCACACACAGTTTTACCTAATTGCGGCGACTTTACTAAATGAGATGGAAAATGTTCAACACAAACTTTTATTTAGCATATTCATAGACTGTGGTATTTAACATGGATCCAGTCTGGACAGCGCTTTGCCAAGACATTATCATCATTAATCAGTTGAGTTTGGCACGCACAGCAGCTCGTCATGAAAACAACGTCCACAAATTTAATTACTTTTTTACAGTCCGTTTTAATTTTTCAACATTTTCTCCAAACTCAGTTGACAGTTTGCATTTAAGCTTTGTTTTGAGTCATTTGGAGAATGCATTACTGCACAATAGAAATCATACTCAATATGCTAGTAAATGTTTTCTATGCATCTCAATTAGTTCTCCCTGGTATCTGCTTGTTTATTTCACCATACTGGATCAAGATTTTATATGGTGTTTTAACATTATGTACTATACCTCTTCCCCTGTTTTGTTTTTTTGTTTTTCCTGTAAAAATATCAGTACTTAAAATAAGCAAAAATCAGTTTTCTTAAAATACTTTTTTTTGTTCATCTGCACATGTATTTAATGTATAGATAAATTCAGCTTTGATGCACTGAAAATACTCATACAATATAATACTGATGCTTCCTCTATAGGGTAAAATTATTTTATTTTACCCTATGATATTAAGTTCCTTGCCATAGTATAACCTGGTATCGGATCAAAATAAAAAATCATAGTTAATGCAGCCCTGTAATCGCAGCTATAAACAGACCGATATGACAGACTGGCTAAAAGCAATGGCGGCTAATTAATTTCCATGATAATTTGGATCACTATACAAAGACTCAGGCTCAGCAGAAATGATACATTATATTGAATGTGATGCCTCCTATCAGCCCTCTCAGTTTGTGCGTACACAGCCTTACACTGATGCGTACAATCATATCTCCAGCTCCGCACCATTCAGGCTTGAAATAGCTCTGGTTCTCCCTGGCCGTCCTCTATTCTTTTCAATGAGACTTGCATGGCTGTGGGGTGAAATGAGCTGAGCGTAAGTGGTTTTGCGAGGCCAGTTGTACCACAGAGAAATGAATGGCTTTAGTATTCCACTTGCCTGGTTGAAGATAGGGGAAATGGTGTTTGAATAGTGAAAGGAGGAAGTGGTGACTGGTTGGAGTGAATATGGGATTATGGCAAATAATGTTATGTGCTTTGTAATTTCTTTTCTTTGTCGGTGGATGTATGTAACTTGTCATGGTAAAGAGGGGTTGAATAGAACCTCAATTTTGCACTGATTGGACGTTCTGGACTATAAGAGGCAATTGGCAGGGCACAGGAGAATGCAACAAAAAACCTCACTCACCTGATTCTGTATTATTGGCCATAATATTATGGCAGCTCCAGTCTTGTACAGCAAAGTAGTGTGTAATATGTTGAAAATGCATAGACTTTTTGAACTGAGACCAAGTAATACCAAGATAATATACAATATTGTGGTTTATAAAAATGCAATGAAGCAATTTTGCTTTCCCATGCCCCTCGTATCACCCAGAGTTAAAATTGGCATGATAGACAGACAACATAGCCAATCAGAGAAACACATAAAAAAATAAAAAATAAAGGAAAAATAACAGAGCACAGAGCACGAGGACTACTGCAAGTTTCAAAAGCAATGAATGAAGCACTAAAACTGTTCATCTGAGACCAGAGAGTTTGATATTTTTTATAAGCGTCATGACCAATGAGTCTGAATCTTGTCTAAGTTTGACGAGCAGTCGAGGAAACTGTGACCAGAGTTTCTTCTCTAATAGAAAAGACCGGGAGAACAAGTCCACACTAAAGCTGCTCCACAACTTAATAATTCACTATGTTCACATGCACAGGGAAATCAAAGTGCACTAAACAACCAAATTCAAATCACCTTTGCCCCAAAACCAAACCACTTTTATCCCAATTTACTATTACAATTTACAATTTATCTGATGTAGGTTAAAGAAACAAAGGTGTGAATTGTGGGCTACAACACATTCAAGGGCATCTAGTAATTTAGAAACATAATAGTGAAGAATAGAGTCTTTACATTTCACATCTTTATAGACAAGCATCTGCGTTAGCAAAGGTTAGTCGCTCTCTGGAGCACATATATACACTGTGGCTCTGGTAAGTTTAATTTGCTCTTTAAAGGGGAACTCCGGCACATTTCAAGCCAAAGTCCATTGCTAAAGATGGTTTTAATACTGTCAGAAGGCAAAAAACGGCGCAGGTCAGTGTTGCCTCGTTGGGGATCTTGGTGTTGCAGTGAGCCTGAGTGTAGTGATGGGGGTAAGTTCCTAACGTCCATGTAAAACCCAAATTTGCACACTGAAAAAGCTTAACGGCACTTTCTAACACATCTAACAACACAGTCACAAGTCTAACAAACAAAATGCTATGACTGGTTCACTCATTAGTGGTTTGGATTCTGACAGTGTTCGATTCAATGTTCTTGAGCTTCAAACATGCCAAAGTTCCCCTTAAATGTGATGATTCAAAACAAAGTAACACGTTTGGTGGAGAGGCCATCATTTGTCATTGTTGCTGACCTGAAATAAGGGAGTTAACATCCCAACACTTTACCTGAGCTAATTTGTGCCTAATGTAAACCAGGCGGTGTGGTTACATGCAGTAGGTATAGGAGCACATATTAGCTTCTCAACATGTGTTATTGGGATGTTTGAGTTTTGAGTCATGACGCCTCAATCTCAAGTTCCTGGGTTTAGAAACAGTGACGGTCAATCCACCCATTCTGCCTTTTACTGGTGCCACTCCCCCAGCAGACCACAGTGAAGTACACAGCGCACAGACTGATAGAAGATCTCCAGTAAGTTGCTGCACACATTGAAAGACCTGAACTTTCTCAGGAAGTAGAGTCTGCTCCTGCTCTTCTTGTCCAGTTGATGTGCTTGTAAAACGTAGTGACTATGGACAGAAATGACCTTATCCACTCTCCTCATCAGCACAAGTTGTTTCTTGTCTTTTAAATGTGCTAGTCCATTCTTTATAGCTCTTGCATTAATCATGAGGGTAAAATATTCACTTATATGGGCCATGATGGATTATGTAAGTATCCAAATGTACATAACACAGACAGGAACACAAGACGTGATATATCAATGTCGTGTGGCCCAGAATGCGTCTTCATTAAAAAATATGCAGCGAAATTGAACACAGAGGGTTTTTTTTAATATTACACTGCACCTTATGACTGTTAGTTGAGAACAGATGTCTCCAAAATGAAAAGAAAGTGTGGGGCCATGTGCTTTAAAAGGTCAGAGTGATCTGAGGGGAAGCTTTTAACTGGATTATTGCACATGTAAACAAACAGCATGGCGTCAGCTCATTTCACAGAGCAACAACCAGTTCTGAGACACTGTGTGATAAACAGGGACAGTTATGCAAATGTGGGCAGAGGTAGGAAGGAAGCAACTCTCTCTTTATTTAATTTACTTATAATAAATCTGATACAGTATTTTTTGCCCTCCAAAAATACTTGAAAAACATTCTACAATCACCAATTATCTCATAACTTCCTTTTTCGCCTAAATAAGACAATTATATTTTGTCAGAATAAAGTTTTTAGTTTTTGTTTTCATCTTTATCTTTTATGCAAGTGCAATTTGTGTACTTTGATGTAACTACACGCAACAATATTGAGTCTATGGTGGAATTAGCAAACCTGAGTGCTGCTTTTGTCTGCTCCAAACTTCATTAAACAATCAAGACCAAATTCCAAAGATTGAAGTGGAAACCGGCGGAATTGAGTTTAAATTAGATTTAAATATTTAAGACAACGCTCTCCATGCTTTCACTTGCATACCAAATGTAATCCAATAAACAACACTTCCAATTGGTTCTTTCTTAAGGACAGAGCTACAAGATTGGCCTATTTCAAGATATTGTGTTATAGAACTGAAAAATATCACGTCTTTTTACATTCAGACTAAGAGCAAAGGAGTATTTGTAAAGTATTTGATCATTCTGTTCATTAAAGTGTAAAACCGGAACAAAGTTGTAATAAAATACTTTTATGTTACATGTCTCATTTGGAGCTACAGAGGAAGTGCCTGCGCTTTGGAGCAAAGGTCAACATGAGTTTAAACAGGAGCTTAATATAATTGACTCAGTTACAATCTCCCAAAGCATCATTTGTTCACTCAGTGGATATGAGTCTATTAAATTAGAGTGTTTAAACATTTAAGCCGTTGCCAATTGCCTGATTCATGTCAATATTTGAACGTTTCCTAAATGGATTAACATTAGAAAAAATATATAAAAAAATAAAAGAACTGAGTTATTTTTTGGTCTAAATAAAGGACCAAACAGTGTCCTCCAATAGTTTAATTGCAGAATGGCCTCCGGGCTTCATTAAAGAAATTGCTGCTGTTTTGTTTGCCTGAGTCTCCTATTGTCCTAGTAAGACAGCAGGGTGTGAAATAAACAGTGCCATAGAAAGCCGAGCTCTATCTTTACCAGCAAAGGACAAAAACACAAACTCTAACTATGTCAAAACTCCTGATTACACCACAAAAAGTCAGAATACTTGTTGCTGTAGCTGCCCCCCAGTATGAGAAGCACTGAAACAAGGGTATTCATCTCCCCCAGCAGTCGTTTTTGACATATCCTGTGTGTGTATGTGTGTGTATGTGTGTGTGTGTGTGTGTGTGCGGATGTTTTGGTCAGTGCGGTGATATGAGCTGTGTCCTCGGGTCCAAAGGGGGATGCAAAGGGGGATGCAGGTGGCACGTCCCGCCATCTGCCCAGGCCCTGGATTAGGACAGTATCTCGCCACCTGCCTCTGTCCACCGCACACACACACATCTCTGTTTAACTCTTTCTCCTTTCCTTTCCTCTCTCACTCTCGCTCTCTCTCTGTTCTCTTTTCTGTCTCTCCCTCGCTCTACCCCTCGTTCTCTCTGTTGTCCCGCCCGTCTCTCTGCGTCCTTCCTTTCCTCTCTCTCTCTCTCACTCACACACACACCGACAGCAGCCTGGAGGGAGCAGATGAAATATCCTTCTCATCAGTTGAACAGTGAGACCTGCAGACCCACAGCCAGCGACCGTGACCGTACATCAGGCCGTATGACCCTGAGATACCCCCCCACCCGCCACCAGCTTCTCCATGCACACACACATGCACACACACACACACCTGCCACCTCTCTCCACACACACACATGCACAAAGGAGTCATGAGGATCTGAGTCCTTGGAGAGTTTTCCCTTCACTCCAAATCTGCTTATTTCTGGTCAGATGTGGAAATGTTCTGCTTAATTGTGAAATGAGTGTGTGAAAGTATTCAGAAATATCCATCTTATCTTTATTTTTTTGTATTTTAGTTTTAAAGATACACAATGTGTAACTTTTCACAGGAAGGGTTCACCATATTTGCATTCTTTCTAAATTGGGCACATGAAATAATGCAGACACAAAAAATGTGATGCTGTTTTCTCATCTACGTCTGGTTTAATGTTGTTTCCTTATCAAAAACAGAAGTTGTGTTTCATTCACACATGTTCACCACACAAACCTGCATATTTAGGTAGAGATCTTTTCTCAAACAGAAAACACTCTGTTTCACCTTGTGATGTCATGTGGTCATACAGGAAGTGCTCTACTAAGTTTCTACACTCCAAACGCCTTCACTAGAATCATTTGGATGATTTCAGTCACGGAATTGCCACTTTCTACTGAACTAAAGTTTTCTGTTAACTTGAAAACTCACATGACATCACAAAGTGGAACAGAGCATTTTGCATTTTAGAGATGGAGAAAGACTAATAATAATAATGTACGACTGAAACAAAACATCAGATAACATGACTTAATGTTCACAAGAGTCAGTTCTGTGAAGTGCAGGACTTTAAAGTACATGTATTACTGCACATACACGCACGCACGCACACATGCACACACACACACACAACTGATGCAGAGTAAAGACTTGATCTTCTTTTATCCAATGTAAAAATTCATCAAGCAGAAGTTTTTAATTCATTTAAATGAAAAACTCATTGGTATTAGAAACTGAGTGAATGCCAATATTACAGTATCCACCGAGCTGCTGCTGTCAGACTGAAACAAAAATCACTCAGTGGTATATGCAGAATAGAGAAAGAAACATTGGCACATTTTTTCATAATATTACTTTGTTATACAAACAGATTTGTCCAAAACATTAGTCATTCTTATAATTTTAGTTATACTTCAATACAAAAACAAAAAACCGTTAAACACCAGACTCATTAACATGCAAAGCAGATGCGTGATTTGACTTGTGGCAGCATCACGATCTGCTTTAGTGTTTTGTGTATTTACTTTATTTATTTTCTCTGCTTTTGAATTGTGTTGCTTTGATGCTTCAGTTCACTGCATGACCAACAGCCTCTTCTTTCACATCTGGGATAATAGACCATCAAATCCCTGTGCGTCTGTGGGCGTGCAGTCGTGTGCCGTGCCGGAGTCACCGTATTAACCATATCACAACTACAATGAATAAATAGGTCAACCGAGAAGCCTTTAGTGCCAATTTAAAGAGTGATGAAAAGTCGTAGGCAGGCATAAATCATTACAAACCTTATTAAATGGGCCGGTGTCTTTCCAGCAGTGAAGATGTTATAAAAATGATGTCAATGTGGTCATAATGTGAGCTGTGGTCCCCATTATGCATGCGGTGATAAGTAGCAGAGGGGCTGACACGTTTAGTTGTGTTTTTATGCTTGGTTCTATTATCAGACGGCGTATTTTATCTGTAATGCTCCCTCGTGGCCTCCTCCTGGACTAAACATGCGGGGAAACATTGATAAACGTTGTTATGGAAGAATGTGCTGCTGTGTGTGTTTAGAGAGAAAATCTCTCTTAACATGAAAAGTCTTAATACTAATGACCCGTGAAAACAAATCTATTTGGGGGTTAAAATTATTATTACATTTTATTTATCTATTTTCATCTCACCACTCTCCAGCTAATTTTTCATTTCAGAATTAAACTCTCCAATACTGGACACCATTTGATCTCCCAGAGTTCAGAGGAGTGTGACTGACAAGTGGATCACACTTAAGGACACATATGGTCTGTTGTATCAAAACAAATGTGGGAACTTTCAAAGGGAAAAAAAGGTGGAATAACACAATGAGCAAAGCCTTTTTTTTTTAAATGAGCAACCAGTGACCAATGAGCTTCTTTGTCACATGCATGTGTCACTGAAAAAAACGCACAAAAACAACAACAAACAAACCTGATTGCACATCCATGTTGGAGCCTGGCTCAGATATTGTTCTGGATTTGCCGGCCAATGTGGACAGTTTGATAATAAACTGTTCTATCTGTATTATAAATTGACTCATAATTGGATTGGATGGACTTAAACACACTTTACTTATCCATCATGGACATTACCTATTTTTTCGTATGAATCTACCAGAGGTCAAAATAAAATATACTGAAGATGGATGTGAGAAAACAATTGGGAATCACCATACATCTTTATTAACTGCAGTTTTCTGTTTTTTAAATATACTTGGACCAGTGGCCTGTGGTCAGGGGAATCAAGGCAAGCAGTGGTTGCCCAATAAAATCTAAATTTGTTGTGTGTCAAAAGTATAATCAAATTGTTCAGAATTTTCCAAATCATGTTTTCCCTTCACTTCTGTCTGTTTAAAACACGGTTGTTCTGGCAACGGCAGCAACCGCGGTGTCTGAACGTCCCATGTTGTTCTGCTCTTCTATGGAGGCCTGGAGGCACAACTTACAGTCATTACAGTCGATGCTTCCTCCATGTGCTTCTACAACCGGCAAGGCCAGCCAGTTGTTTTAGAGTTTTGTGCCTGTGTACTGAGGACCACAGCCGCCTCCAACAGTGCTGAACAAACTCACATCATCTTCCACGGTAACCTGATGGGAGGTGGAGATGTGCTGCGATTCCCAGTCAACAACAGCAGCACTAACTTTCAACACAAGCATCTAAAAATAATTTGCTTTTAGTGACAAGTCGCTCTTTGTAGCTTCGTGTTTGTAAAGACGAGATGTTGGTTAGAAACACAGGAAGTCATTGAATCAAACAGTGAGCTTGTTTCAGGGCTATTTTGTGCGAAATGGTGGATCTGGACATAGCAGTGGAGTGAGAGCGGCTGGTGGAAATACAGGGTGTTTTGCATCTCTGAGAGGTGAGTGTTAGCGCTCTGTGCTAACCATAGAATAGACTCATGGTTCTAACGTAGCTGTGTTTAAAGGGATGTTTGTGATACACCGGGCTGTATTGTAAGTGCACCTGCCTGACCTGTGCACGGTTGTTGTTAGTATCTCTTCATGGAACGTGCATTTTGTGTAGTAAGTGCATTATACATCTATACACAGTCATATGTCCTTCATATGGTTTCTACTACAATAATTACATAGATAACAACAGTCCTGAAGGCTCAGCTGCATAAATATGGTGCAGGAGTAGAAACAAATAGCCTTATCTGTACAAAGATGGTGTCAAAAACAGTTCCATCTGCAAATATTATAAGTATATGGTCTAGGTTTCTCTAATTTGACTCCAGAATGGCTCAGTGTACATGCAATTAATTTGAGTAAAAATAAATATACTCAAAAAAAGTGCATTGAAAGTGGCGTTATTAAAGTGTTATCGACACTTTGGCACTTCCCTACCCATATAAGTCACCGCACACTACTGACTTGGACTGTAGGACTGTTGGCATTTCCACAGACGTGCAAGATATAATCCTGCCTCTGGGGACCGCTAGTGAGTCTTGAGATCTGCTCCATTTTTTGTCTGTTTAATTGCCCTGTTTACAACTCTATGAGCGTACAAATTTTTTCAGTTCACAAAGTCAATCTTTTAAAAATGCAGGTGCCGTGTGACTCATTATGGGAGCCTCTTATGGTCCTTTTTATGTCTATGGCTTTAATGAGAGTGGTTAGTCAAACAAGGCTCTACACAGTCTGCTACACTGGGAATTAATTCAAACAGTAGCTCCATTGACCTCAACTTTTGTACGCAGAAGAAGTTGTGATTGCATTAGCAGTGGAGCGTACGGGCTCACGTGCACTTCCTGTTTGCGGATGTTTGATTCATTCTGATTATCACATATGACCAGCCCCACCAGACCTAATCCCTGTTTGAAGATGCGAGCGTGTGCGTAATCAGAGCCCTGGTCATGCATGAAGGAGGCCAATGATGACAAATGCGTTAATAAGCTTTGTTACTGAAAAAGCAATGAATAACTAATTGTTGTGTTTTATCTGTGAGAAGCTTTAGGCCATAACAGAGAAGGTAAGAGTAGGAAGTGTAACTTAAAGGGCCCATTTTATGCTCTTTTCTCCTCTATGTTATAATGTTGTTTCCTCATCACAAACAAACACCTGCTCCAGTTGTGTTTTGTTTCATTCTCACATGTTTAACACAAACCTGCATATTTAGGCTGAGTTCTTCTCTCAAATGGAAAACAATCTGTTCCACTTTGTGATGTCATGTGGTAATGCAGGAAGTGCTCCACTGTGTTTTTAAATTTCACACACCTTCAGTAGAATCATCTGGATGATTTCAGACCTGGTAGGGTTATCGTGCCCAATCTTCATCCTCGTTGTCAGCCTGGAATTCACACTCCGAGACCTCAGACTCTTTTCCAGTTTGTGGCCTGGTTTTCAGCAGGTCTCTTGAATCTACACTGGCTGCTTCTCTGGTATTTATCAGCATTAATACTTCTCTGGGTGGCCCAAGGAGATGGATGATGATCCTCAGATGGTAATAGGAGGTCATATCAGACAACATCTGGCAGCCTAAGAGGCTCTTTCCCGGGCAGGAGCCAAGGGTCCACATCTCCAGAGCCTCAGACAGAGGATCACCAGGAGCTCGATATGTGTCACACCTCATGAGCTGTTCCAGGTATGAGGAGTGACCTCTACAGCCAGTGTTGATCAGCTTGACTTTAAATGGCTGCTCTTGGTGGTTGACCAACATAATATTATCATGTTTCAGGTCACCAAGAAAGACTTGAGCTTCCTTCAATGCTTTAAAAGCTACAAGGAGCTGCTGGGCGACAGGCCTCAGCTCACTCAGTGAGGACGGTCTGAGCTCATGGAGGCTGCACTGCAGGATTTCTTACATGATGTAGAGACACTTCTCAGTGAATTGAAGTCGATGATGTTCATCTGATTTCGTACAGTTCCATTTGCATTGCATAAGCATCCTGAAACATTTTCACTGTCATCGCCAAACAATGTGTAGTAATACACATGGTAACAATAACAACCAACATGTAACTTCATCTGATAGTACTGAACTTTTATGATGCTTTGAAATAAATTGCTGAACATTCCTGAATTCAGTTTGCTTGTCATGGTGGATGGTAAAAGCTACTACTGTAACCACAGCTACTCTATAACATTCAAAGCACATTTTATATTCAAACACGGTTCAATTTCACCAAATCTGAATCATTCCAAGTTCTCCCTGTAAGTGTTCTTGATTGTAAAAATTGTGTTTTAATGTGTCCCAAATATTAGCTTCATGAGCAATTCTCATTGCATGTTTTTGAAGTATTGTCAAGTATAGTGAACTTTTGTAATTATTCCCCATACTTCTATTACATATGTAAGGGAAAAAACAGACTCAAACATATAGAGAGCATTAGCTTTTGATATGTTTTTAATACTCAGTGATATGGGAAATCCAACTTACTATTCCTAAAAACTTCTGACCTCCTGACACATTTTCCATTATTTTATTGTCAGTAGTAATGGACGACTTTGGGTTTTCTTTGTTTAAAGAGAATATTTTCTCTATACAAGTGTTGTGTGTGAATAAGCAGTAATAGAGGCCACTTGGCGCAGACTAACACCTCTCACAGTCTGAGTGTTGAGTGTGAATGAATAATGCAATGTGAAGCATTTTAATACAATACAAAGATTTATGTTCCCCTTTTGGTATCGTCACTCTTAACACTTTTTGATATTACATCTATTTCTGCACCACAATCACCCTGTGACTGGCATTACCTCATTTCACACTCCTGAGCTCCTACTGACTTAATGCTGTGGTTACTCCTTGGTAAGTAGGATTATATTTGCTAGTTTAGTTGGTATTATTGACATTATTTTCAACTTTTAAAGCTACTATTGTAACTCAGGACACACTGATCTGATATTCGTAGCACATATACTCAAATAATCGGTGGGTCGGATTTTGGCTTCACAGATTTAACCGATAATCCTGGTTGGAGCATATAAATCAGGGGTGTCCAAACTTTTTGCGAAGGGGGCCAGATTTGGTGCGTTAAAAATGTAGGGGGGGCCGACCTTGGCTGACGTTCTTTATAGAAAAACATGTAGGGGGGGCCGACCTTGGCTGACGTTCTTTACATAGAACAACAACTTTCAGCAATTTCAAGCATTCTGTGTTTCACATTTGCTTTTTTATTTTAATTTCAGCGATCTTAAGCATGTCTTTTGGTTCATTTGAAACATGCACATCATATTCAATTGAATATTCACTTAACTTCACTTTTTTAACACTTTAACTTTTTTTCTAACGGTTAAACAGAAGTAATTGTGCTCTTGAGTGCAAATTACATTGGAAAAATAAAAAAAAATCTCACCATGGCAGTTCAATATTCACAGAAAATTGAAATAAAATAACAGAGAAATGAGCAAGTAATAGTCATATCAACAAGTGCAGGGCTCATTTGAAATATGACATATTTGTAACTATAAATGTTGATTTGATTATTAGAAATTTTAGAAAATTGGAGGCAAAAAGTCACACATTTAGTGTGTAAGCTCCTCCATATGCAGGTAACAGTGCTGCTGCCCAGTGTATTAAGTCTACGTGGGGCCAGACGTTATTGATTTTATGACAGAGGCAGCGGGCCGGAGGAAATTTGACCACGGGCCGCATTTGGCCCCCGGGCCAGACTTTGGACATGTCTGATATAAGTGGATCTAAGAAAATCATGTACATAGTCATAATTAGACCAAAAAGACACAATGTTCAAACTTTTATTTACACAAAGCTTTTTCCTTGAGAGGTAAATAACAGTAACATCACATATTTAGATTTTTTACCCTGAAATTCAAATACTTTGTGGTAAATGCTTGTGTACCCCCAGAGGCCCTACACTTCCTGTTTAGAAACGCTGCTCTACACCACGCAGTGTTTTTAAAATTGCCAGAAGAAAAGTTTAATTTATGGCAGAAAATAACACTATAAATAAGAAGGTAATAGTGTCTAGTTACTTTTCATCTCCTCCATTTTCCGTGGCTTTCCCCCTGATCTTTTTCACAGTAGCCCAAAGCTTCTCTTCTGACAATAACACAATTGAGGTTTGTGGGGCACGCTGATATTTTGAGTGACAGGATTAAAAGTGGTGGAGAGGACTATATTTAGACGTGGGGAGTCAGAGCCCGTGGCCATAGAAAATCAGAAGACTGGCTGATTATTTCACAAACTGCGAGCTCAATAATCAACCGAACTGCATGGGCCACACTAACTATAGGCTATTTAATTTTACATGCGCACAGTGTGAAAAGTGTTTGGTGTGTTGTCAAATGCTGAGGGAAATTGAACGGCGAAGAGTGGATTTTAATTTGTTCACTTTGCAGCTCTTTCTCTGAAGTACTTTATAGTCCCCACATGCCAGGACCTTGGTTAGACCCAAATGAGTGGGAGATTAGCTTGTTGAAAGTATCTATTAGAGCCAAATTACCTTTTAACTTTATTTTACGTAATAACAATAACATGATTATTCTAATACTAATAACCTTGTGCACAGTTAAGTCCTTTCACAATAAAACTGCTATTGCTTTTGTTCCTGTTATATAACAAATCCTTAGTTTTACCATATTAAAGGCTTTTAAGGCTAAATTATCCAAGACTTAAGCTTTTCAACCCAGTTACATTTTTGTCACCTCATCAAAAACAAACCTGGAATTGTATAAACCTCAAAAATACTTTGCATTTTCTCAAAGTGTTGCGTCATAGATAAAAATCCAGAGTTCTCTTATAGGCAGTTTTTATCACTGGACTCACAATTAGCACATAGCTCTGTTAGCATAGCATTCACTTCATTTGTTAACTTTGTAAATGTTAATTCCTGTTGCTTAAGTACCTCATTGGAATTGGAAATTAAGTTTATAAGATTTATTTTTTTTTTTTCCTGAAATTGAGACGTTATTTTAAGCTAGAAAATTGGAAATACTTACCCTAACGTGAGCAATAACATTTTCTTTTCAGTGTTCAATTTTTTAATATGCTGCAACTTAATCTATATCTCATTTCTATTCCTAAATCAAAACATCTCATATTTCTAAGAAGTCTTTTAATGCTTTTACTTTCAAACACTGTGTGGTAAAAATTAACAGTATTTCCATCTTTTTAGCACTTCTCTCATTTTGATGTTTTAAAGGCGACTAGATTTCACAACAATTTTTCTTTCTTTCTCTTTGATTAGTCATACCTCTTGCCAACTTTATTCCTATCTCAAGGATAGAAAAGTTATTAACGATTGTCTGTCTAATCAGTTTTGTCTTCGCACACTCACACACACTTAAGTACAATGACACACAGGTACACAAACAACCAGATAAGGAAGAATTGATGTCGGAGAAGAGCCCTCGCAGCGACCTCTGGCTTAATTGAAGGAAGCCGGTGAACGAGTGGAGCGGAAAATGAGTTCCTCCTCTCCCGCGGTGGCGCACACACATGTACAGTGGGAGCTGCCCATAACAACCAGTGCACCAGGGGGTTTCAACATAAAGTGCAATGACCGTGTGGCGAACTTTGGTTTACTGAAACAGCGATTTTGTCTGACATTAGTGAAACATGTGCATACAAGGTCCTGGAGCATGTTCTAGTGTACTCGTTTTAATGGTAATCAGTGGAAAAAAAGAAACGCTTTGGACGCTCTGGAACAGACTGAGACAAGGTTGCCGATCTATACCTATCGGCCACACACACACACACACACAGCATAGGGTCTAAGGACACATTGCTATATTTTTTTTTAAATATATGTGTGTTTTATAGTATACAGCCTTCAAAACTTTATTCACATTGTTGATAGAAGCGGTGAAGTACATTGTTGAACACTTAAGGGTGTCACACAAAACATTATCTATAAAATGTTCCACCACAATAGGAGTGCGCCTAAAGTCATGATGAATGCATGTTACATTTTGTACCACTGATCTCTCTGGTGTCACAACAATGGAGATCAGCCCATGGTTATAGTATATTGTTAAAAAAAAATACTGAAATAACAATATGTAACTGTAAACTTGTGTGTGTACTTGGGAGTGTGATGAGAACCTTGGTTTTGAGCAAGGACACAGGCACAATAGGATATTCATGTACAGCAGCTATAAAAGAATAGATGGGAACCTTGGTGTAGAATAAAATGACTTCTGTCCACTATAGATCATGCATGTAAATCTCATTTAGGGCTGTTACATTCTCAGTCATGAACAATGGCAGCGGAACAGATCAGGAGACGTCCACTATTGCACCGGTGAGCGTGCTCCAAATTCAGCTGTGCACACTTCACCTTGATGGGTACGTTTTTGTTTCCTTTTCTTAAGGCGGCAGAAGGTAATTCAAAGAACACAGAGAAAAATCATTAACTCAGGTGTAAAAAATGGTGAGGATGTTAAAAAATCCTTATCTCACACAAGTAATAGTCTCTCTATACACCATTTGCAATGAACCTTTCAACCTGTAATTAGTCGCTGTCTCTGAGCATTACATAGCACTTTTAAATGTCCCCATTGATCCACATAGTCAATATTTTTAATCTGATATAAACTCTAATTTGAAAAGAAATGGATTGCAAAGTTTATTCCGACTAAATTGGAACATGCAGTGAATTGTTAATGAAATAATAATGTGATGGTTTTGCAGTCCCATAAAACAGATTATTACACATAATAAAATAAGGTTAGATCAGGTTTATTGATCCCAAATTGGAACATATTGCAAGCATGTTGGAAATGTGGTTAGGGATCTTGGTCCTGGCTTTGGTGTATTTTTGTTTTGCAGGTTATCCTTGTGTCTTGACTTTCTCCTGACTGATTCCTGAAAAGCAACCAAAAGGCAATTCTGCACAGGAAATCCTGTCAAAACACTGGTTCCCCCCAAAAAAGTGAGCGATGGGTCAAAGGAAAAGAAAATCTTACCGTGATAATGGCCGACAAATGCACGTCAAAGTCACATTATTATTTTTTAAATGGCTTGTAAACAGTATAATCAGATATAACTAATCAGACCATAATCAAAAAGAAATCAGATTGTTTTAATAATCATATTTTAAAAAAGAAAAATGTGTGCATGTAACCACAGTGACAGAAAGTTAGAATTAGGTGATGGCAGTGATATGCAGTCAATCAAATTTCAATCAAGATCACAAATCTTTTATTTCTAATAGTCAAAATCCTCTTGGAACAATTGATATGACAGTCCAGTGGCAGTTAAAGCATTTGTATTTTATTTTTCAGAAAATGAAATTTATGTTATTAAAAAAAACATAAATCAAAATACATTTGAATCAAAACTGGGATCAATCAATATAAGAAAAAAATATGATACATTTTCTGTTATTGGTGTTAATGGTGCTATTTATCCACTTTATACCGAGTTACATTGAGTATTCTTGTCTTTAATTGTTGCTCTTCCAGTTATTTGAGATGTGTTTGAGTCATTAAATAATCCTCCAATCAAACTTTTTCATCAAATATCAAAGTTTCCACAATTGCCATTTACAGTAGGTGCAAACCAGACAAAATCATATTTTTATATTTCACTGTCTGCTGTAAAGTATTCGGAATTGGCTTTTGGGCTCATTTTGTTTAAGTGAGCATGAAGTTTAAATAAAGAAGTAATTTGAGAGAAAGTGCCTCTTTGTACGAACAGCCGGTGTTTGTTTGCTACAAGCTCGCCCAAAGGGAGACGACGTGCAGCTGACAGGCAAAGGAAGCAGCTCAGCTATCTCCAGAGAAGTAAATGATATTGGTTTGTTGTGCGAGTCGTGATTTTGAGGCAGTTATGAGCACCTCAGCCCCAACTCAACAGGGACGAGGAGAAAGCACACATCAATCACAGACAAACATTTCTTGGTGGAAAAAAGAAAAAAAAATGTACAGGGCGAGACCACTGATGTGTCTTCTTACAATATTAACAGTACTTGCACAACAGTGTTTGCAAGATTGAAACTGTCAGCTGTTTAAATAGGTAAACATAGTAAAATGAACTACCTGAAATGAACCCTGAACTATTAAGCTTATTACTGTATGTCCTGAAATCACTGACCAAATCTGAAAGGTTTAAGTAACATTAAAAACAACAATAATCAGCATTTGTTGCATGATCAAACATTCAATAACAATAAAAATACATTTGCATGACCAAACAGTCTCTTCTACATTTTGTTCGAATCCGGACAAAGGAACATGTATGGAAGATCATTTGTTTCATCAGATTTTGAATTTTAAACAACGTTGAATTTCTCACTTTGTATTTTTGTAACTCTGAAAAAACACGTTTGAATTATTTTTATACTGAATTTTAATTGCTGAAATTTCACGTGTACATTTTCAAAGTGTTTCAAATTCAAAATGAAAATTTCACCTTCAGCACAGATATTTTTGAGTCCTCAAATTCAGGGGTCCAAATTCAGAGTGTAAAATTTGCAGTAAAAAAATTGCAGGAATGATCCAAGATGCCAAGGCAGAAGCAATCGATCCAAAGTGATTCGATCTGATTTAGTAACAAACAGGAAATGGTGCAATCGATCCAAAGTGAACAGATCTAATTTAGTAACAAACAGGAAATGGAGCAGTGAAGTGATCTGATTGGTCAGAATTAGCCTCATCCATACCTCAAACCCCGCCCACAGATGAGAACAGCCAATAGGAAACAGCCTCTGTCCTCCTCACTCACTCTGGATCGATTGCTTCTGCCTTGACATCTTGGATCTTTGCTGCAAAATTTTTTATTGCGAATTTTACACTTTGAATTTTGACTGTTGAATTTCAGGGCTTGGAAATACGCAGTGAATATTTAAAGGTGACATTTTTATTTTGAATTTGAAACATATTGAAAAAGTACACTTAAAATTTCAGCAGCTAAAATTCTGAATAAAAATAATTCAAAATTTAAAAATTTTAAAAATTAAAAGTGAGAAATTCAGTGGTGTTTAAAATTCAGAATCTGATGGAACAAATTATCTTCCATAAACATAACAAACCTCTGTCCAACCTTGAGATGCTCTGATCACCATAATGAGGAAACAAAATTCTAACATACCAAAATATGGGCCCTTTAAAATTCAAACGTCAAATTACCAATCTGCACAATTCATTTTTAAAGCTTCTGAATGCGTTTCTATTGTTTCGTTTCCATTCATGCATTAAACAGACTTTCGGTGCAGAGGGAAAATACAAGTCTCTCCCCATATTGTCCGCAAATATATAGCAACAAATATTATCACTTGAATTAATATACGCAGCATGAATCAACATAACTGAATCCGAAAGCGTGTCTATTTAAATGACACCAGTGAGGGAGGGTGCAATAGGGTACAGTTTATTACCAGATAAATATAGCAATGTGCCACTATACAAATGTAATATCAAGTGCAAACAATAGATTTCCACTCTGCTGCATAAAGAGATAGGAAAACATTAGCATCTGTACAATGTAGAACTGATTCCATGATGTTGCAATGTCCATGTGTGTATTATGGTAATTTGGGACACTGTGAGAAAAGGGGTTTTGATTGTGGGTTAGTTATGTCAAGCACCATTTGTGATTGTTTCAGTGCTGTTTTTAGTTTGTGTTCATTAGCAGATTTTTGTTAAATTACAGAAGTTGTGCTTACTTTGTTTTTTTGTTTGTTTTGTTTTTTGTGTTCTGCCCCTTCATCTAGTGTTCAGTTTATTATAGTGATCGACATATCATTTGTCATTATCTGTCTGGGTTTCAAATATTTGAAAACTCTGTTATCTAGGTAGATTGTGAACCAAATTTCCCAAAATAGGCCACACTGACAGATCAAAAAAATTGAATACTTAGTAGTTGCAATTAATTTGTGTCGCAAGTGTTAGTGATGTGATGTTCCTCCTGTCCAATCAATGTCATTCACTGGGAAAATAGCAGCTACTTTTCAGTGTATTTTTCAGTGTATTTTTCACTGTATGTGTCCCACTTGAGCTCAGTGGTTTATAGTTTTGCAGGAATCTTGAGTAAGAGTCTGATTTTCTGTTCCTATTCAATATGATTATTGAACAAGCAAAAAAATATCCAACTTTTGTTTAATATAGTTGAGGAAAAATCACAGGCATCTTTCCTGCTCATAAGTCTTACCTTCTGCATGTTTTCCACAAGCAGAATAGTCTGTATTGATGCTAAAATAAGATGAAATAATCTTTCTACATCGCCATGTTTCTTTTGGTTCAGTGGGGCTCTTCACCTTTGGCTTCCACACAAACCTCAGTGCTGCTCTGTGATTGGTCGCCAGCCACCGCTCCAGCACTACTGCTCCAGCAGCACACACCAACATGAATTCTTGTGAGTTTGTGAACTCACAAATATTATAAGCACCATGTTGCTATGCAAGATTGTTATTAACTAGCCATTTAGGGCTCTAATAATTATTTTTGACATAATTAATGAATGGGTTAAAGGTTATGTGGAGGATTTTATTTTATTTTTTTCAAATTGTCAGTGATGGCATTATAGACATGCAGCAGTCTTATAATTATGATGACCAAACAAAAAGAATGAAAATCCATCAACTGTAGAAGTGGTGAGGCCAGATAAACATCAGCCAATAGAAAACAAGGCTACTTCATTATCTATTGGCTGTTGGACTGTCAATCATACTCCCTACACTTAGCGTAAGTGACCCGCCGACAAGCTGGATACATGGTTTACGTTCAGCTCTTTGAACTCCTGTTTACTAAACCAGTGCAGCGGTTCTTAGGTGCTCTTTCGAGCTGTAGCTTCCTCGCAGCACAGTTTGTTGCAATGACAGACAAGAATCCACCAGCAGTTAGCTGCAAAAGGAGTCCGTTTTTGAGGTCGCTGAAAGGAAGAGAACTGAAGCAGACAAGGGTTGAAAGACTGACGCGTTGGTCGCTAAATTAATCCCGGACAGGTGACTAGTAGCAGCATCGGCACCAGTTTTGGGCAAAAGAAAGAGGCAGGAGGAGGAGGTTCCTCTTAGGGAGCTGCAGGGGAGGGGGGAATGTTTCACACATGCGCAACATTTGAAAAAGGACAAACATGATTTATATATGTATTTTTAAAAAAACATTTTAGTTTTAGCTGGTATATGGCTCTTATATCAAAGTTTATATCATATTCGCATGACATAAGATTTTGGAATATCTGTGGTGGAATTTGCTGCTTAGAT
This sequence comes from Scartelaos histophorus, assembly GCA_000787155.1. Classification (NCBI taxonomy): domain Eukaryota; kingdom Metazoa; phylum Chordata; class Actinopteri; order Gobiiformes; family Gobiidae; genus Scartelaos; species Scartelaos histophorus. The sequence continues at coordinate 12,272 of KN490886.1, read as the reverse complement.
TTGTTCTGGCTTAGTTAATTGCTAGATCTTGATTTTTATTTTTTTTTAAAGTGCAATGGCTCCTGTCATCATAAATAAACCAAAAAGTAAATTATGATTTCTCAATAGCTTCAGAAAATGATGCCAATTAATTCTCATAGAGTCACAAAGAGCCCTGCTCCCATCTGAAATTATGACATAATCAAATTCTAAACATGAATGCAACCTACACAGTTAATCATGTTCTTGACATAAAAGGCACATCATTCCTAAGCCTATTCATTTACACCTCCTTTTATTCACTTCAATTCACTAAATTTCAATTCCATTGACTGACATATTCATTGTAGCTCTCCAATAATCGCCTTTGCGTGATACTATGTCCTTCCGGATGATCCATTCACACTCACAGCTCATCTCATGAGCCGGGCGGACAGCAGCACATCCACAGCAGTATACTGCACCCTCCTGCACCCGTGCACTGCATGACTCATGGGTGCACAGGGCGCCTGTGGAAGCTGGTTTGAAGTTCCCCACAAATGTCTGGAAAGAAGCTAGAGACATTTTGGGAATAATAGACTGCTCTGTTTCGGGAATAGAGAGGAGTCCAAAAATACAACACGGAAGTCTGGAGGTGAGAGTGTGGTGATGTGAGGAAGTTGCTATTCAAATGGTATAACAATGTGGTGCACAAACTAATTTAGTGAGAAAAGAAGATGTCGGCTGTAAGAAGACAAAAAAATAAGATGAAAATAAACTCACAAGGAGATACAGAATGTGAAAGAACATCTATTTAGTTATTTTTCCTTTTACCATTTTGCAAGTTATATCAGGTCAAGCCGTAAATCATCTACTTTTATGAACACAATTACAAGTATAAGGACAGTCTGTTTTCAAGTAGTTTGCACTCTTAACAATGAAGTGAAAATATAGCAAAAACTATAAAGAAAGAAGAGTTTCACTCTAAATATATAATAGTTTCTAGAAAATGGTAGATAGCTTGCCTTGTAATTGTTTAAAGCTTCAATATTAGGAAAGCCTGTGAGCTTTAAGCTACGTCAAAATGTTAGCTCATCAAATACATACTTGAAGTTGTGTTTTGCTTCATTTGCACATGTTTAACAGTTTATTATTAGTCTGTCTACATCTAAAAAGCTCAAGATGCACTGTTCACTTTGTGGAATGGTACTGAACAGTTGCATTTTACCTTTGGTTAAGTAGAAATTGACAATTCCAGAGCTGGAATCATTCAAATTCTAGTGAAGGTGAACGGAGTTTAAAACTACAAAGGAGCACTTCCTGTTTATAGCCACATGACATCACAAGGTGGAACAAGGTGTTTTTGGTTTGAGAGGAGAACTAAATATGCAGGATTTCTGTGTTTAACATGTGTGAATCAAACAAACCACGACTTGGGAATGTTTTTGGTGAAGAAACACAGATAACATAGAGCAGAAAACAACGTAATATGGGGTCTTTAATTGCTGTTTTGAGGTATAACAAGATAAAACAGAAATATTTAGTTCAGTCATAATAATTATAAAAAATACAATCTAAACTTTCACAGTTCCCACCCATCAATTTCAAGTTAGATGATAAACTGAAGGGAAATTCTGATTGTTATTTGCTTTTATATACACCAAGAAAGATAAAAAATACTGAGTTCATCCATACTTAAATATATGAAATAGAAACACATTTCCATTTAGAGAGCTCAGACAGTAGAATTAGATGAGAAAATCCTTAAAATAGGTCTAATAAACTGAAGAGCAATGGTGATCCCTGCAGACTCAACATGACAGCAGGATGATAAAACACAATTAAAGCCAAAGTGTGAAAATGACCTATCCCCTCTCCATCATTACTCATGGTGGCTGGACACACCAGAGACGACTATTAACCTGCAAACTATTAGTCAGCGTGCAGGGAACTGCTGAGTCAGCACAAATGTAAAGATGTGACAAAGTGCACGTCTCATAACTTCACACACAAAACCCTCATGCAAAACTCTAATGCAGGTGGAGCTAAGTTACTATTGTAACCGCAGCTGCCCTGGGGCAAGCTGACAGAAGAGAGGCTGCGACCAACACCAAGACACATGCACACATCACTGTCATACCGGACACTGTGTCACTTGGCAAGACACTCGACCTAAAGACGACCATTTTGCCACTGGCTCCATTGTGATACCTGATAGTCCCAGCGACCTTCCACCTAAGTACTAACCAGGCCCAGGCCTGCTTAACTTCTGAGATGAGATCAGTCACAACATATTGAGTTAGCTTCACTTGAAAGTGTTTAACAACTTGGTGAGATATTACCTGTGTGTTAAATATTTATCACAGTTTTACATCAAAGGAGATGTCCAAAAGCAGTGAAGAGTTCTGAAAATGAATCCCTCCATCTGTGCCATTATTCCATGCAAAATGCAGCGACAATCAATGTGCACAGAGCACATTTTCCTGACAGTTTAAACATTAATTTGACAAAATAAAGATTTGGTCATCACAGTTTTAAAATTACAAACAGTGATGTGCAGTTTGAAAATTAAAAAAAAAGTTTGAACAGGCCATTCACTGTGTAGTTGACTAATAGGCAGACCCAGAATTACAAAGTGGAAACAACCACAGATGTGCAGCGTTTTAAACCACTCAACCAGCGCAGTTTTGATCTCACTAGTGGAATATATAAACTAGTGTAGGATGAATCTTTCAGTTTGTTGTATGCATAATTACTCAATGTTTCCAAATATGGCATTTTGTCAATACATGAAAATTAACTGTACCAATGAACTTCAGTAAGCTCTCCACACGATGCTAACGATGAACGAATGCCTTGTGAAATGTGCCACGCAGAATCTGGGTAATTGGTTTCACTGTTGAATGTTGTTGTGATGTGCACATTTCATCCTGTGCCTTTCAACCCCTGCCATGACTAATCAGCTCCGCCGTATAGTACCAAATGCCACCATCTCGACCTGTTCTGGTCTCATTGTCCGGAGAACCAAATGTGGTGAAGTGAGAGCTCATTAAACCTGCTCATGATGGGAAAAGGAGGTGGAATCTGGGGGAGTGTATGACAAGGAGAAAATTATGTTTTGTCACAGTCAGTCTGCTGCCTTCATTATGTTACGATGGACCACTTCATTCTTCTCACATAATATACAGGTGTGTAGAAAGTAATGACTCCCCACAAATGTAATAACAAAGGAGAAAAGTAATTAAAGTCAACTTATTATTATGCGCTATAATCAGAGACCTGGTTATCTTTATTTTAGTTAAAGCTGTTAATATGTTTTTAATCGGGCTGTTAAAAAATAAAATAAAAAAGATGGTAACTAATTGAGATACAAGCCCATCTGGATTAAAGTCACCATCTCTCAGACAGAACAAAGTGCTTATTGCAAAGTATTTGAGGTTTTGATTTACCTGGCCAGGCAGAACCACACACTTTGACAAAACAAAACTTTACTGCACATTGAAGGCCAAACTGATAGATCTGTCTATATCCTTTTTAAGTCCAGTCCTTTTTAATTCTGATACTGAAACTACGCCAGTTTCAAAGTAACACTTACTAACAAAACATTTAAACACTGACACATTTATACTCACAAGATTGTTGAAATTCATCCATCCAGCCAACAGCAGTCTAAGCAATCTCCCAGGTTTCCTTCACCCCAGACACTTCCTCCAGCTCCTCCGGGGGGACCCCAAGGTGTTCCCAGGCCAGTCGGGAGATATAGTCCCTCTAGAGTGTCCTGGATCTTCTCCGGGGCCTCCTCCCAGTCGGACAGGCCAGAAGCCCAGAACAGATGCCCAAGCCACCTCTGCTGGTCCTCTTGACATGGAGGAGCAGTGACTCTACTCAGAGCTCCTCCCGGTCACTCTGCCTAGGAAACTAATTTCGACTGCTTGTATCCGCAATCTTGTCAATCCTGTCAATCTCATGCTCGATCTGTCCATTTGGACTCCCCACCCACCTGTAGAGGGTGAGCCACCCTTTTTCAGTCGGGAACCATGTCCTCGGATTCAGATGAGCTGATTTTCAGCCAAGCCGCTTCAGACTTGGCTGCAAACTGCTCAAAGTGCTGCTGGCCCTGGTCTGATGAAGCCAAGAGGCCAACATCATCTGCAAACAGCAGAGAGGAGATCCTGTGGTCCCCAAACCAAACCAAACCCCCTCTGGTCCCTGACTGCAGCTTGAAATTCTGTCCATAAATACAGTGGACAGAACCAGTGACAGAGGGCAGCCCTGGCAGAGGCCAACATGGACGAGGAACAAGTCTGACTTATTGCCAGCAATGTGAACATAGCTTCTGCTCTGGTCGTACAGGGATCGGACAGCCCTAAGCAAAGGGCCCTGGACCATGTACTCCCAGAGCACCCCCTATAGGACACCATGAGAGATACAGTCAAATGCCCTCTCCAGATCCACAAAGCACTTGTGGACTGGTTGGGCAAATTCCCATGAACCCTCAAGCACTCGATGGAGAGTGTAGAGCTGGTCCAGGGTCCACGACTGGGACGAAAACCACACTGTTCCTCCAGGAACTGAGGTTTGACTATCAAACCGATTCTACTCTCCTGTACCCTGACATAGACTTTACCAAGGAGGCTGAGGAGTGTGATTCATGCCAGTTGAAATGATAAATAAAACTGACATGTTATTTTTTTATTTTTACTGTCCATAATAATTGTTTTGTTCCTGGTTTTGTTATATTGTGTGGTACCTTAGCAAAGCAATCAAAACATGTTTCTTAATCTCTGCTAATCAAAGTTCTGCATCTCTTGTGCAGCTAAAAGGATACCAAAATGTCATAACTAAGCTTTTTAAGAGCATACAGATGTAATTTTTATATTAAACTAGTCAGATTTAGTAATTTTGTGCGTGTGAGTGGGTGTGGGTGTGTGGGCGAGTGTGTGGGTGTGTGTCTCAGTGTGTATGTCTGTGTGTACCTCACTATACCATGGTGGTGATGAAATGGTATACTTCACATTGCACATTCCTGTATTTCTGAAGCACTCATACTTTGCTGTAAACGCACACAGACATAACTCTTGCATGCGGAGGTGAAAAGCTCTTAGTTGAATTGATTGGCACTAAATGGCTTGTACTTGAAATCAGCCCAAATTACTGGCTGGCTAATGTGCTTCAAACAACTTACTTACCTCATCCTCTCATGTAGCGCTCAGGCACACTCCAAAACACAGCAGAAACCCTCTTGTACCCGTTTACCGCCAATCTCACACCTGCATGCTTCCACTAGCAGCTCCTCTCCCTGCCTCTCCAGCTTACAAGAGCATACAATTCTGTATACAGCTAACTTCAAAATGTCTATGCTGGCTCTCATCCCTCTGGACCCCCTCCAGTTACAAGTCATCTCGCCTGATGACAAGATGGAGGCAGACACTGTTCTCCTTCAAAGCTCCATGAATTGAAAGGAAATGGTCCAAGTTCCAAAATCTTGGCTCCCCTCCTAATTGTATATGATATGTCTTTTACTGAGGGTATTGTTGTGTTGCTTTGATATGGCTGCTGTGCTGTATTCTGCCTGTGCGTTTGGTTTTAAGAACTGACATACTTCTTTCACGCAGCTGTAATTACATCATTGAGGTTCTGTTCCACTGGTTCCCATAATTTTTTTGTCATGTACACTCAATTTTGATGACTAGTCACGTAGCCCTTTAGTGTGGTGCCCTTGAAGATAATGTATTAGATATATACAGTATTATAATGAATAGTCAGAATATTTGTAATTATATCCAAGCATGTGCCTCACTTTTAAATATTTTGGGCAGGCTTTGGAGATCAAAATAATCTAATTCAGTTGCCACAAGGGGCCAATCTTGCCACTCCTAACATAGGTATAGACTTGGTGCATTCAGGGAGAGCAGGTCATTAGATGTTCTTTGCAAATAAGGAGGTCTTAAAAAATTAAGGTTCTGCTCTCTCCTTTCTCCCATTGTGCCATTAAGTTATTGCAATAGATCATAATAATTTCTTTAAAACCCTGCAAACATATCTAGACTACAGAACCTTTATTCGTCCCACAAAGTTATCCGTACTGTGAATGTGACCAGTGTCCCCAAACACAAGAGAAAAGCCAGTGACTTTTGTGCTAAATGTTAACATACATGTCTAATAAAACAGAAATGAAATATTAAAGCCCTCTGGAGTACTTCATGCAGTACACGTGTGTAGAACGCAATTTCAGTAGTACATAGATAGTGTGATTATTACAGGCTCGTGTCCAGAGTTAAAAACAGACAAACAATATATCATATAAGTGCAGACATAGTGCAACAAGGCAAAACTCTCCTCATATATATCCCCTTGGTCACTCCATGTACCACAGTTTGGGAATCACTGCGTTATATTGGTCAGATCATGTCCCAGCATCCTATAGGCTAATGACATTTAATACAGACAGGGGGCGCACAAGATCAGCTTTCTTGTGTCAATTTTTTTTTTTTCCAAACCTCTCCCCACATCTTCATACACCCCTAGGTCATTCCGCTTACCCCTGGGACAACCACTGTCCTATTGCATCAAGTGGCCTTAATGGAAATAGATTTAATATCGCCGGCGTCACAAAACCACAACAGTGGAAACAACATGTCAGATTGAATGAAATTAAAGACGTTTCGCTGACATGTTCATAAAGCACATTTAGCTTCCTGTCAGTGTCCCATGCTCAGCCGGTCTGCATTTAGATTTGAAGTTTCTCAACTCATTAAAACAGCGAGAACACTGATAATGGAAATTTCGTGATTCATTATGATAATCGAGTGTGCTAAATAAGGCTCGGGTGACAGTTCACACCTTAGGGTAGCAAAAACGGACTTGACTAACTCTGATAGTCCTTATGGTAAACAACTAGGGTGTTTTAGTTTCAGTTTAGTGAGCTCCTCCCTTCAGACACACATAAGTCACTACAGACTCACCAGAACAGACATGAGCCTGACTTGGAAAAAGAAATCACTGAACATGTTTTTTCCAAACCTCTCCCCACATCTTCATACACCCCTAGGTCATTCCGCTTACCCCTGGGACAACCACTGTCCTATTGCATCAAGTGGCCTTAATGGAAATAGATTTAATATCGCCGGCGTCACAAAACCACAACAGTGGAAACAACATGTCAGATTGAATGAAATTAAAGACGTTTCGCTGACATGTTCATAAAGCACATTTAGCTTCCTGTCAGTGTCCCATGCTCAGCCGGTCTGCATTTAGATTTGAAGTTTCTCAACTCATTAAAACAGCGAGAACACTGATAATGGAAATTTCGTGATTCATTATGATAATCGAGTGTGCTAAATAAGGCTCGGGTGACAGTTCACACCTTAGGGTAGCAAAAACGGACTTGACTAACTCTGATAGTCCTTATGGTAAACAACTAGGGTGTTTTAGTTTCAGTTTAGTGAGCTCCTCCCTTCAGACACACATAAGTCACTACAGACTCACCAGAACAGACATGAGCCTGACTTGGAAAAAGAAATCACTGAACATGTGGGACCAAACAACCAATAGGCTGGGGGGGAGGGGGGTTATTAAGTCTAATTTTCGGCTACCTCCGTCACGGATCCGCCGCAAATTCTTTTTGCTATCTGGGCAGTATTCTATGGTCCACTCATACCAGAAAGAATTCCAAATCCCTAAACTTGGTATCCGCTGCTATCGATCGATACGGCGAGGATTTCTCGCGCCGTGATTTCTGATTGGCCGATTTCCCTTTGTCATCAAAGCCTCGGAAGGTACGAATGTAGCCGATTGTCTTATAAGGAATATCTCTGTAGCTTGTGACAAATGCACGTGGCTTTGATGCAAATTCTTCTTGGTCAAAACAGACTTAATTTATTCAGCAGCTTTAGCTTGGGTCCGGGCTGTGGTTAAGGCCCCTCCCACAAATTTTATTGCAGATTTGCATGAATCTCAGGAATCACAAGAATCATTAAAAAAAAACGCGTAATTCCACGAATCCGCAGAAAAAGCTCATGTCTGCCAGAACTCTGTCAGAAGTGAAAAAGCTACCTGAATGAGAGGCTAATTGTTTTCACTTTAAAAGAAAGATGACAAACTCAAACATTTTAGTTATTTTATTGAAATTCTTCAATAAGTATGTCCAAATTATCTCGTTAACCAATATAGCCATGTAGTTCAGGCTATAGAAAAGTTTTTAGAAGTACTATGTGTCTAGATATTTACAACAACCTATATAAATTCCACTTTTTTCATCAAATTATGTTCAATTCATTTTGTGATTAGCTTCTAAGGGTTTCATTTTGTTCAGAAATGTTCAAACACTCAGAATATTTCATTTAGATAATTTCAGGCATTTTGGAGGAATTAGCGGGGCGCTTTGATGTAAATAATTGAAAGCTCGGGTAGATTTTCCTTCCAAACACGAGTCCAATTAATGGCAGGGCTGTAATAATAGATGTTGTGAAGGCGGAGGGGGGATTGTCTGCCCGTGGACTTTGCTGACCTGTGCTTGTGTACCATGTTTACTGCAGAGATCTGACTCCAGAGATTTGTGATCCAGGTGGGTGAGAGGGAGGGGGTGAAGACGGAAGAGGGAAATGAAGGCATAAGGAGAGGGAGAGAAAGACAGAGAGAGACGAATACAGAGGAAGAAATGGAGAGAGAGTGTTGAGAGAGGGGGAGGAATGGAGAGCGATGGAAATGGAAGGAAAGAAGCACAAATAAAGGGTGGAGGGTGGGAGGGTGATGAAGACGAAATGAGACAGACGGAGACACAGAGATGGACGGACGTGGAGAGAGACAAATGGGGGAGAGCAATGCAAACAAACCGAATTGGAGGACATAGAGGAAGAAAGAGAGAAAGAGAAAGTGGGAGAAAGGGTCGGGTTGAAGACTGAAGATAAAGGGGGAAAATGGAGAGACGAGGAAGATAAGGCGAGGGGAGCAGATGGAAAGGTAGACGGAAAGGGGGTAGACATAAAGAGATAAGGACTGATAGGAAGGAAGAGACTGAGGGAGGGAGATTTAGAGAAAGGGGGATGAGACGGACGAAGCAAAAAAGGAAGGCGGGGAAACAAGAGACGGAGAATGATGCAGAGCAAAGGATGAAAGAGGTAAGAGAAAGAGTTTGCACGAGAGAGAAAGAGGCAAAGTGACAAAAATGTGGTGATTAAGAGATAAAGATGAATAGGAAGACAGAGAGAGAGAGAAGGTTGGAGAAGGAGGAAGACGGAGGAAGAGGGTGAGGACAAGAGCGTAAAGAGATAGATAGATAGGGGAGAGATGGATAGAAAGAAGACTGAAGGAAAGATAGAAGGCGAGAGGAAGAAATGGAAACCTAAACAGTCTGAGCAAGAGGGAGAGACAAATGCAGAGGAAGACAAAAATGCAAAGGAGATATAGAGTTAAAAAATGGAAAGATGACTGAAGGAGAGAGAGAGTGAGGGGGAGGAAAATAGAAGAGAACGAGATCCGGAGGTAGACCAGGAAGGTAAGTGGAGAACCAGAGAGAGAGTGAAGGTGTGAAGAGACAGATAGAGACAGAAAGAAGACTGAAGGAGAGAGTGAGGGGAAGGAAGATGGAAGGTGAGAGAAAGAGATGGAAAAGTAGACAAAAGTGAGGGCAAGAGAGACAAAAATGCTGTGGAGACTTGGAGATAGAGATGAATAGGAAGACAGAGAGAGAGAGAGAGAAGGTTGGAGAAGGAGGAAGACGGAGGAAGAGGGTGAGGACAAGAGCGTAAAGAGACAGATAGATAGGGGAGAGATGGATAGAAAGAAGATGGAAGGAAAGATAGAAGGCGAGAGAAAGAAATGGAGATATGGAGGTAAAAAATGGAAAGACGACTGAAGGAGAGAGAGTGAGGGGGAGGAAAAGAGAAGGTAAGAGATCCGGAGGTAGACCAGGAAGGTAAGTGAAGAACCAGAGAGAGAGCGAAGGTGTGAAGAGACAGAAAGAAGACTGAAGGAGAGAGTGAGGGGAAGGAAGATAGAAGGTGAGAGAAAGAGATGGAAAAGTAGACTGTTTGAGAGAGACAAAAATGCTGTGGAGACTTGGAGATGGAGATGAATAGGAAGACAGAGAGAGAGAAGTGTAAAGAGACAGCTAGATAGGGGAGAGAAAGAAGACTGAAGAAAGAAGACTGAAGGAAAGAGAGTAAGAAGAAGGAAGATAGAAGGAGATAGAAGAAGAGGAAGAAATGGAAACCTAAACAGTCTGAGCAAGAGGGAGAGACAAAAATGCAAAGGAGATATAGAGTTAAAAAATGGAAAGACGACTGAAGAAGAGAGAGTGAGGGGGAGGAAAATAGAAGGTAAGAGAAAGAGATCCGGAGGTAGACCAGGAAGGTAAGTGAAGAACCAGAGAGAGAGCGAAGGTCTGAAGAGACAGATAGAAACAGAAAGAAGACTGAAGGAGAGAGTGAAGATAGAAGGTGAGAGGAAGAGATGGAAAAGTAGACTGTTTGAGAGAGACAAAAATGCTGTGGAGACTTGGAGATGGAGATGAATAGGAAGACAGAGAGGGTTAAAGATGGAGGAAGACCTAGTAAAAGGGAGATGGAGTTGGGAGAGAGAGAGCGAGGGAGGCAGATTGTGAGGGAGCCGGGGGGCTGGAGAGCGAGGTGCCGTGGGTATGAGGAGACCATGCTGACTGGTGTGTAACTGGCTCTGAACATGCTCTTTGTAGTGTGCCTTTGAGGCTGCAGCCTAAAGTGCAGTAGCCCACGGTGCGCTCACTCCCAACAATACTCTCAGGCAAATTAAGCAGCTCGCCATTGATTCCAGTCTGCTGGACAGTTCAAAAGGATCAAAGCACTACGCCTCTACAACCTCCTATTGCTGCTTAACAAGAAAAGTGAATTTTAAAATATAGTGGAAAACAGTGGCTTGTTTGGAACTAATACAATTTATTCTGAAGAGTTTGATGTTCCACAGGGGACTCATTTGTTTAGAGTAACTTTTAGTTTAGTTGTAGGCTTAATGCTGAAATAAAAAGATTGAAATAACATACTAGAAAGTTTCACAGTATGGCATTGTATTTACCTATAGTTGATGTTCCTGGTTTGGTTGGATCTATTCGGAGGCAACAAAAATAGTAAGATTACTAGCAAGATTAAATGCAAGAAAGGTACATTTAATACCATATAATGTAATATTTCAAGAAAAGCAACTATTTCTCCTTTTATTGTTCATGTTGGGAACTTAATTCTTTGCTTTGATGTGGTGCTGTACTTCTGTTTAATGGGGAAAAAGCAAATCGAATATGATCCAGTTATGATTAATGTTTTTGAAAATGTTGCTTTTATTTAAATGATTGACCTTTTAACATTTCTCAATAAACAATATTCACTCGATTTATCCGTGCAGAAAGACTATGCTCAGATTAAACTCTCCCTCATATCACTACTGCTGTTTGTTTTCTATAAAGGTCACAGATGTTTGGATGCCTGCGCCCGAGCCCACTGCTCAGAATGGGACCTTTACAGTTTTCGCCCCCACAGAGGTAGCACCATTTCTGGAGGCGGTAATAAGCCCTGCCAGTGTCGGGGAGCCTCAAAAACCCGGATACTCACGATGCTGGGGCGCACACACAATGCAACTCCATACAACTCCTCGCACACAAACATGGCCGCGCAAATCCTCCATCAAACCTCACACCTCCACTCCGCCGATTGGCCCCATGCTGAGTTGCCTTCTGTTCGCCAGACTCTTCCTACATGTTTACACCTAATGGATCTCAACTTCCATGCATTCATGTTCCTGGAAGAATCGGGTCCTGCAGCAGAGTGTGTGAGCCGGTGTACGTCTTTTCATTTCCTCTGATGAGAGATATCGAGTCTCTGTGCCTGTCGCATAGAGCCATTCAGAGCAGCTGATGCAGAGCAGTGATGGCCTCCCACAGCGTGAAGCTATTAGCTGAATACTAAATGGTCCCGGAGACAATGCTAACATTAGCCTGATCTCTCGCTACAGTCATCACAATGAGTGGAAGCGTTATTTACACACACCATAATAGACTGCAATGCTGGAAGATGTTTTAATTGGTTGGCGAGGGCTGGAACAGGTGCTCAGTGTGTTTAAATGTGCACAAGTGCGATACCTGCTTGTTGCCATGGAGACTGCTTGGACTGCAATGTTCCAGATCATGGCATTAACAGATCTGTGTGTGTACGTGTATTTTTATTGCTTAAAATGCACATAAACTGTTCCTGATCTGACATTTAACTTGTTTCCATTGATACTGAGATTGTCAGTGTTTGGCACAGGTGCACAATCTTAACATGGCATTAAACTTTTTTTTTTTTTTT
>JACN01111256.1:0-12602 GCA_000787155.1 Scartelaos histophorus | reverse complement strand
CTCACTTCAAAACTCTAGTTAATCCACTTCATGCTTTCCTTAATTTGCTGTTGTCCAAAAATTCCTCATAATTAGACGATTATGACACCATCTAACATGTGTATTGTATTGTATTTTTGCATATATTAGATTTCACTTTACATCGCCTTTGTATAGCACTTTGGTGGCAGCTGTGATTGTGCTTTATAAATACACTTGGCTTGACCTGACTTGACCATTTACTGATTAATCAACCCTAAAGCCATAATGTACCACCTCACATATGAACGCCTCTCTGGGTACTGACCCTTCACCCGTCAGCTCGTCAGGTGCAAATCCAATCACACACTCTGCTGTTTGAATCCCTCACATCTCCCTCTGTTGTTTTCTGCAGGATGCCATGATGAGCGCAGGCCTTCCCTAGACCTGCCAGACACAGGACACCCCCGGCTCCCTGGGCACCACACAATTGGCATCAGATTTATGCAGCTCTGCCCCTGATCAATCCTAACACACTCTCTATGCAGGATTCCCTTTTCTGAGGCAGGATTACCCACTGATCTACAAATAGCGTGACTGTAGCAGACCAGACAGGCTACAGTCTGAACTTTGCCATTTGGAAGTCAAAGCCATAGCTCATCCCCCAGTGCTCTAAAGGAAAAAGAAGGAAGCCATATTTTCTCAGACTGAATTTGAATGCGTAGAGTTTTGGCGATTTTAAGGGCTGCAGGATCCATCCAGTAAAGCTTGTTTTTGCCTGAGCTGCTCTTGAGGTGAGCAGCGCGTGTCCCAGATGCCGTCATGCCCATCATCAGCAACGCCAACCATGACTTTAGCAACCTCTCTGTTAGCGACGACAGCAGCCTCGACCGCATCTTCACCGAGATCCCAGAGACTGAGACCATCAAGGTGAGGAACAGTCACAAGTGGGAAAAGCCTGTGTTTGTTTTTGTTTTTAAGTGTTGAATTTTGACATTTTGTACATAATGTGAAAGTACATCTGGCTACACTTAAAATCTAAAAAGCTACTAAAGGATGTCTGCACTTAAAAAATGACTGCATAACTACTTAAAATAACTAACAACTAAATCAATTGTTGCTTGAAATAAGAAAACACAATTAATAAATTGGTAGATAATTTTACTTGTCAAGCTGAATCCACTCAAAGAGTGAAATGTTCTTAATTTAAATCATTTTAATTGACCTAGATATTGCTCTTTGCACTGTACAATCTTAGACTTAGACTTAAACAGACTTTATAGCTTCACAAGGGAAATAATTTGGACACAGTAGCTCACACATCATATTGTATTAAGTGATTGAGTAAGGGTTAAAAATATATAACAGTTGTAGTAGATTGTTTTGTAGATTACATCTAAATAAGTAGCAATTAAAAAATAGAACAATACTTGTGTCAAATAAAACTTAAATCATATAAATTTATGTACAAGTAATTAAAACTACTATCGTAATATAAATAGAGTGTGTCACAGTTATATACAAGAGATCTGCACTGCACAAATCTGCACTGCTAGATTAGTTTAGTTTTGTTGACAGATTTTTCAATCCAATTTATTCGTAACCTGATTACAATATTCCACAATGCCAACTCAGTTCTAAAAGCACGCTGAAACAAAATGTTTTATTTTGTCAGGCTTCTGAACTAAAAGTGACATAACTCTGTTTTTAATAATAAGTGGTTGGTTGTATTTGGTTGGTTGTATTATTTACCCCAGGGGTCTCAAACTCAAATGACCTGGAGGTAGAGCCTATGTGAGGCTGGGCTGCATTAAGTAAACTATTGGACAAAATACAGTTTCAAGTTTTCAAATAAATAAACGACAACTGTCCAATCTTCTCAATCTTTAGTAACAGTTCAGAACACTTCTTCAGAATATGAGTTTAAACTTCTTCTACTTACTTCTTTTACTTCTTGTTGCCTCAGACCTGGCTGCGCTCCCTTTTGCTGAGACATATTTGGCTTGAAGGAGGAAACAAATGAGATGCTCAGTATAGCTTGAAGAAGTTCATCAGTGAGTTTGGACCTGTACTTTGACTTATTAAAATTCATGGTAGAGAAAAGCTTTTCACACAGATTTGTGCTCAAAAAGGTCTGACTGAATTTCTTGGAAAGCTCAGCTGAACTGATATTCAATGCACAAGCATAATTCTTCTGTTATCACAGTTCCTGTGTCTCTCGCTCCTCGAGTTTCCTGCTCGCTCCTCCTGGTTGTGTCTCCTGCTCACTCCTTGTGTCTCCTGCTCGCTCCTTGTGTCTCCTGCTCGCTCCTTGTGTCTCCTGCTCACTCCTTGTGTCTCACACTCCCTATATCTGCAGCTGGTTGTGTCTCCTGCTCGCTCCTTGTGTCTCCTACTCGCTCGTTGTGTCTCCTGCCTACTCCTTGTGTCTCCTGCTCACTCCTCGTATCTCCTGTTTAATTCTCGTGTCCCCTGTTCGCTCCTCGTGTCTCCTGCTCACTCCTCGTGTCCTCTTGTGTCTCCTGCTCACTCCTCGTGCACATTCCATATATCTGCAGCTCATTGTGTTTCCTGCTCGCTCCTTGTGTGTTAGTTGAGTTTTTGCTGGACAGAGCATGGTCTTTGCCAGCCAGTTACGCCCAGAGAAAGGGCTGCATTGAGCAGGTAAACAGGCTGTCGGTGACTTGTTTATCACTTACCACCACCAAGTGTCTCATACTTATGAATGAAGGATTCTTGTCAGTCCCTTGCGCTGGAGATGAGACCTGTAATACGTTTGGCCCTGATACTGTGGCTGCGGGATTGAAATGGTGGAGAGCGCAAACAGAAGCACATGTATAAGCAAGTGCGAGTTGCTTTGGTTCTTCACTGCTTCTTACGTGCAGGTGTACACACGTAACCAGATCCTGATGCTAAATTTTGACATCAAGTAGGTGGCAGCAAAATATCATTCTACTGGCCCAGCTGTCCCCAAGACTGCAAGTTTGAGAGAGAAAATACGCTAAATGACAGTGTATCATCTGTAATAAGAAGGCTGTCTAATTTTCATATTTGTGAGTAACTTGAACCTCAAAACCAGACACATTTCTGAAGTGTTACTGGAATAATATTAATATTCGTAGACACTAGTATTTTTTTGATGTTGGTAATCACAAGTGCAGGACTGTCAACACTATGAAGTACACTTGGACCTGTCATTATAACACATTTTGAAGCATGATATTTTTCTCCAGAGATATACTGCAATAAACAATAATATTAAAAATAGCAGGATAATCCCAGTAAATCATTTTTTAAATAGACCGTATCATTAAAAGTCTAGACTGCAACTGATAACAGAATCAACAAATGAGCCACAGAAGTCACTCATGGAACCTTCTACGGCTCATATCTTCTTGTATTACAACAAAAATACTCCCCTCGAATTTTATAAACACAATAAATAGTGAGCGCCAAAATATATTGTTCCTGCTATCATATATTGAACATTAAGTCAATATAATAATTTCTGTGACAAGCCTACATAAAACATCTGAAAAATGCAACTTTCAACCTTCTTTTTATCTACTTGCTTCACAGGGGGTCTACTACCAAAGGGCTCAGTTCATCCGACGACCTGAGGACCTGCTGTCCATCGACCACGCCCTGTTAGCAGTGATCAACGTCGGGGGAAACCGCTACACTTTCCCCTGGAGCACGCTGGAGCAGTTCCCCCTCACGCGCCTCGGTCGTCTGTGTGGCTGCCGCTCGCCCGAGGACATCGCCAACGTCTGCGATGACTACGACGAGGCGCGAAAGGAGTTCTTCTTTGACCGCTCGCCCTCCGCCTTCAGGGTCATTCTCAACTTCCTGGCGGCGGGCAAACTGCGCCTCCTGAGAGAGATGTGCGTTCTGTCTCTGCACGACGAACTGACGTACTGGGGGGTGGAGATGGCGTACATGGAGCGGTGCTGTAAAAGGAAGATGTACACTCGGATAGAGGAGGTGCACGAGCAGGAGAGGAGGGACGAGGAGAGGAGGCAGAGGAACGCCATGCAGAGGGTCCCGGTGGAGGAGACTCGTTACAGGAAGGTGATGAACTGGCTCAGAGACATGGTGGAGAACCCGCAATCAGGTTTACCGGGCAAGATCTTCGCCTGTATGTCAGTTATCATGGTGGCAGTGACAGTGGTGAGCCTGTGCATCGGGACTATGCCGGACCTGAGGGAGGAGGAGGACAGGGTAAGTGTAAATGTACATGTGAAATATCATGTTCTTATACCAGGCTACAATGCACCTATATAGGCCTGTCATGATAATTAGCTTATATCGACTTATCCTTCAATACATGAAAGCTGGAATAATACATTTTGCGTCTCAGTATTCAGTATTGTGTGTACATTCTTCGCAAAGGTGAGGAGATTTGCGGTATTTTTTGGTTATAATATGATTTGAACTGTAGAGGGTTGAATAAGTCATTTCTATCCATCCATCCATCTTCTTCCGCTTATCCGGGGCCGGGTCACGGGGGCAGCAGTCTAAGCAGGGACTCCCAGACTTCCTTTACCACGGCCACTTCCTCCAGCTTCCTCCTCCTCCCAGGCCAGCCAGGAGACATAGTCCCTCCAGCGTGTCCTGGGTCTTCCCGGGGCCTCCTCCCGACGGGACATGCCTGGAACTCCTCCCGAGGGAGGCGCCCAGGAGGCATCCGGACCAGATGCCCGAGCCACCTCAGCTGCTCCTCTCGACATGAAGGAGGAGCGGCTCTACTCCGAGCTCCTCCCGCGTGACTGAGCTCCTCACCCTATCTCTAAGGGAGCGCCCAGCCACCCTGCGGAGGAAACTCATTTCGGCCGCTTGTATCCGCGACCTCGTCCTTTCGGTCACTCCCCAGAGCTCATGACCATAGGTGAGAGTAGGAACATAGACTGGCCGGTAAATTGAGAGCTTTGCCTTTTGGCTCAGCTCCCTCTTCACCACAACGGTCCGATACAGCGACCGCATCACTGCCGACGCCGCACCGATCCGCCTGTCAATCTTCGTCAATGCTTCGTCCTCCCCTCACTCGTGAACAAGACCCCGAGATACTTGAACTCCTCCACTTGAGGCAGGGTAAGAAGCCACCCGGCTTCTTCACGTCAAGCGTTACTGGCTAGATATAGTCGGCCTCACCTCCACGCACAGCATGGGCTTTGGAACCCAACTCCTTGAGAGGGGCTGGACTCTTCATTTCTCTGGAGATGCCCGTGGGGAGCGGTGGGCCTGCTCATAGCCCCAGAGCTCAGCCGCTGTGTGTTGTCGATGCGGCCACTTATAGCTGTGGTCGTAAGGTCTGTGGTGCCTGCATGGTGTGGCAATCCCTGAACACGGTGGTGGTCACCGGAAGTAAGGGATGTCGTCAGGCTGAAGAAGGAGGCCTATCGGGCCTTGCTGGCTCATGGGACTCCTGAAGCAGCTGACGGGTACCGGCGGGCCAAGCGTGCCGCGGCTCGTGCGTTCGCAGAGGCAAAAACTCGGGCCTGGGAGGAGTTCAGGGAGGCCATGGAGGAGGACTATCGGACGGCCTCAAAGAAGTTCTAGCAAACCGTCCGGCCCTTCAGGAGGGGAAAGCAGTGCTAAGTCACTTCTATGGCTAATTATTGTTTAATTCAACTATTTATTTGTTGCAGCACATATCTTTCAATTATATTGTAAATTTAATTATTTATTTTGTTTTCCAATTTTGAAATTTTACATAACAAAAACAAAAAAGATCCACCCACCCCCACCCCTCTCTCCACACTCAAAACTATACAAAAACACTGGGCAAACAAACATCAACTGTCGTCAGCCTTGCATTATTGTTACTGAGTCAGTGTGATAAAGTAGTGTCATTAATATTGTTTACCGGGTATATTTCTGTAGAAATATATCGTGCTTCAAAATGTGTTATTATGACAAGCCTATGCATATTACTTTTTTATTTAGTGCACATTTTGTGCTAAATATGCAGCAAAGTAATGCTATTTTCCCAATTTAAACCAGGATTTAGAAACAAAACGTCAAAAACACACTGTTGTTTGGCAAAGCAAAAATACAACAGGGCTTAAAAAAATGAACTGGTTAAAAGGTCTAAATGATAAAACACAAAAGGATAGACCACCTCATCTGCTGAATAACCTTTCAAAAACAACAAATGAAAGGGCCTATGATACATTGTTTTCTGATGTTATAATGTTGTTTCCTCATCAAAAGCATAGCTGGAGTTGTGTTTTGTTTCATTCACACATGTTTAACACACAATCCTTCATATTTTGGCTTTTTTTCTTTTCTCAGGCAGAAAACACTCTGTTCCACTTTGTGCTAATAAATTAAATGTTCGACTCCATAGAATCATTTGGATTATTTGAGACTAGGAACTGTCAGTCTCTACTGAACTATAGGTAAAATGTTTGAGCTCTGGAGATGTAGACAGACACAGGATTACTCAAACATGTGTGAATGAAACAAAACACAACTTGGTGTATGTTTTTGAGGAGGTAGCAACATTATAACATGGCTTAGCCTTTAATGCTAGAATTATTTAATTACTCTATTCTTTGGCTTTTGATGGAACGGCTCAAGAAATCTAATCAGCCTGATCGATTTTCATTTGTCTCTTTCCGTCATCTGATCACACTGCACATGTTAGCATGATGCAGTACCATACAGTACACTAAATGACTCACTGAATAGTCTTGCTAAATTGAGTATCAGTTTTTCTATAAGAAAATCCATCCTCTGTAACTTATCACCGGGGCTGATCTCCTATGCTAATTTATTATGCTTCAGTGTAATAGCCTCCATGAATTAGCTCTAATTTACAAAAGATTGATTGTGACTTTTGCCTGCGTTAATTTACAGCCCAGAAAATCATTTATTCTGAAGTTTATAATTTGGATGATTTAAGCATTTCATAACTTTTCTGTTCGTGGTCTATTTAGAGTG
Source organism: Scartelaos histophorus (assembly GCA_000787155.1). Lineage (NCBI taxonomy): Eukaryota > Metazoa > Chordata > Actinopteri > Gobiiformes > Gobiidae > Scartelaos > Scartelaos histophorus. Next base: position 5,699 of record JACN01111256.1, on the reverse strand, counting down.
CACCGTGGAGTTATTTTAGTCCTGAATGAACATGGTAACGCTTGCTGCCAAATTGTCAACTATTGCCTGAATGTCTCCCGGTAGTCAGAGCCGCTTAAATCTCCCCGTGGGACAGGCGTGCAGTGTGTAGTCATAGCATGTGCCTTGTGATTTCTGTCTGTCCGAAGTACTGAATAATGAAGCTCAAAGCTGTTCACTCAGGCCTGGCCAGTCTCTGTCAGTAAACACTTGGGAATAATGAAATGCCCTTACTGTATCAGATACACAAAGACACTCTCTTTTGGACGCACACTCAATTTCACACTTAAGAAGAGACACATCAGACTGCCATGGCTGCCACCGTGCATTCACAGTGCTACAGAGCTTATACACTGTGACCAATCTGAAGCTTTGTGAATCCTGCATTCATTTACACTACAGTCAAGTGGTGTCCTTGAGTCCTTTGTTGTGTCTGATGTGTGGGGCTTTGTTAGTGCGTTTGGCTGTTAGGAAGATAAGGCAGACATTAATGGGTAATCTTTTATAACATTTTAAGAGCAGTGCAGAGAGAGACTAGCCCCGTCTGTTCTTTTTCATAATAAGTTCCAATATCAATACCAGTCTTTTGAGCTCTTTTTCTGAGTACTTTCCAATACTTGATACCAATCAAAACTAATACAGAGATGCAAGAAAGAACTGAAGACAAAGCAGAAAACATAAATAACATGTCACATTAATCTGCATTATTCCAAGATTTTTTTTTTCCCAGTAGCTTTGCAACAGCATTGTAAATATGAGCTGTAAACATGAACTGCTCAGCCTTATAAGTGGAGACTCCAGCAAGTAGTTAGTACATTACTTCAAGAGAACACTGAAAAAACAGATCACTGGATTTGTGTAAAAAAAATAGAAAGCAATTGCATGAAATAAAATTATGTTTAGGCTTTGAAATTATTTCGATCTCCTCTGCACATATTTTTCTCAGAAGATGAATGTCACCTTTTCATGTTGATGAAATTTGATCAAATCATGTCAAATATGCATATTTATCTTATCATCAAAATTTGCCTTTTTATGGTTTATTTTTTTATGTATAATTTATTTTGTCTTCACAATTTTAACCTCAAATGTTCTTAAAGGGGTTTAAAGTAAAATAATACATTAAAAAGTCTCTAGTTTTCCATAGATCTGTATTGTGTTAAACAGAATCAAACACATAGAGAGCACAGGTGAAAAACAAATCTGTTTGGAGCTGAGAACTTTTCCAGTGAAGCAGCTCTAGTCTCTGCCTGTGGAAACCAGAATACAAAAGATTACATTATGATTCTGCATTTTGCATGTACATGTTAAAATAGTACCATTATTCTCTTATAGTTGAAGCACCTGTAGTTCTCTAATGCTTTGCCTTTGGAAACCGGAATAATACAAGATTACATGATTATTTACTGTGCATATTCATGTTAAATACAGTTGAAGCATCTATTATTCTTTTATACGATAATGGATCAGAACAGAATAACGTGAACATTAGAACTGTACCTGCAGAAATATATTCACCATGTGCTGCTTTTCCCCCTCAAAACATAGTAACAGGCAGGGCATCTGGTATAAAGTCCTCCTCCTGTCACATCACCCTGTAGAAACACATGATTAATGTTCACTAGGAAATATATTTTGAAATATATATATATATAAAAAAATACTAATAATTTTAGTCGGTTTACTTTCTTCATCTGTGGTCTGTGTTTTGTTGGTTCTCAAACATCTTCCTTTTTTCTGAAAGATACAGAGATTTTTATTTTTATTTATTTGAAATGATAACCTCATTTTTAGTCTTAGCTCCAGATTAGCTCCCATAATCCTCCTGGATGAGCACTGTGTGTCCTCTGCTCCTGGAACTGTCTCATGTCCTGATACATTTGAATTTCCCCTCCAAAGTTTTGGGGAATTCTCGAGGGAGGAGCTTCACCAGAGATTAGAGCAAACTCCTGTTTCCTCAGGGTAATTAAAGTGCGCTGGTCTAACACTGGACACAATCAAGCGACCTGTGTAAGATTTAAACATGCAGGACAGAGAATCCTTCAAAAAAGTCATGTTATTGTTTTCAAATTGGTGTTTGCAATTTGAGCAACTCCCCTCAGACCATTTTTTTCAGTGAAGGATACCCATTTTTTTAATAATATGATCTCTGGACTGGGGCTTTTCAAAGCTTTTGAGACCAGGCACCGCTTATCAGTATGAAAAATTTCAATGGATCCTCCATCCCTAGAACAAAAAAAGTATTATCTATTATCTATGTATAACACCAAATTTTACTGTGTAGCTATTATTTACATCAAAATTAACACGTGCTTGGGATTGTGTATAAGAAATTGTATTATTAAAATAATGATGAACTTAACTGATTAATATGTTAATCACTATTAAAGGGACAACTCTATTCAGTTTTATTAGATTTTTATTTATTTATAAAATGATGTCAAAACTGGACCTCTAGAGATTACTTTTCTGACTTTCTTTAGTTGGATTACACCTCCAACATCTGAAGTCTGTCTGGGGTGGGTTCTAAACTTAATCGTTTCATGGGTCAGACAGCGTTAAGAGACAAGATTGAATTCTACAAGAAAATGTGTCCTCTGGCTGTGTGTGCCAGCCATACTTCTAGAGACATCACCCGGAGCATTAACCTTGTATTGATTTTGATATGAGCGTTCCCGGGCAGCCAAAAGCCCCGGTAGAGGAAAGCGTATGAGAGGAAGGCACCCACTGATGAATGGCTGATGAGCTGGAGAAAGCTGCTGGAGCTCCCCCCTGGTCTGGTGGCGGTCACAGGATCACAGATGGAGCAGGCTGAGTGGGCATTTAGACATTTAGAGCACAGCCTTGTGATTCAGAGACACTACAGACTCATACAGGAGAGTGAGAGCTTCGACACAGGCCTTTTACAGCCTCTGAGTGGACCAAGTTGGGAGCCAAATCTACAGGCAGACAGCCATAGAACCTTTAAAAATGTGTTAATAAAAACACTCTAAATTCTGTAATGGAGGCGGCTGGCGGCAAAAGTGAAGTGGAACATAAGGTGATTTCAATGAGGAAGGTGGGAGTAACTTCAGAATATCACAACAATATGAAAAATCAAAGGAAATCTAGCAAAAGAAAACCACTCTGATACATGTGGTTCACATCAGAGCCTGGTTTAAAAATATTGACAAGTGTTTTAAGTTATTTGTTCATTTAAGAAAAGATTGTGATAGACACTATGCATTTTTGACAAAGGAAGAATGCAGATTTTGAGGTTTTACTGGACAAATCCTTACAGAAAATTTGAACCCACCACAATTTGCCTCTTCATCTACAGATATATTATACATTTGATAATAAATGTTTAACTTTTTTTTTAACTTTTTCTGAAGCTCAAGCTACTCTTTTAAGGTCAGATAATTGCATTTTGTAATTGCATTGTAATATGTAACTTTTTGGTTGAGGGTCAGTTAACTGCTTGTTTCTATGGATATGTCATTGCTTTGCCTGGAATGTTCCATGTTATGGCATTAAACAGCATTACATGTATTCATTAAAAGGTGTTTTTTTTTTAATAAAACTCAAAAATATTTATATGAATTCTGACTGTGAGGAGGGTTGCCTTTCCACAGATCTGACATGTAACTCAGATTTGGTCTCCATGAAGACAGAAAGTTTTAATGCCGTACTGTGAAATAGACAAAGCAATAACATCTCTATGGAGAAAAGCATTTCACAGACCGTCCATTAGAAAAGTTGCACAAAGCACCTTTAACAGAGATAAAAATGAAGTAATATTTGTATTTCGGTTGTTGTAATTGTACTTGTAAAACCGAAAATATATTATGTTAGCCTAACTTTGCTTCTTTGCCTCCATTTCAGACTTTTGAACATTCTTACATAAGGCTCTATAGTATTATATATATATTTGACCGACAGCACTGACAATGCTAGTGAAAGAAGCGAGAACTCAGCAGAATGAGATAGTATATTGACGTACTAGTATAGTGATGCTGAGTGACAGTTTTATGGTGGAACATATGCCTTATAGTGAGTTTTGAGAGTTTCCTTTTGAAATGCGCCGCTGCGGAGGTCGGAATTGACAGTTTATCAAGAGCGGATGCAAAAACGCTGCCTGTAAGAACTCCTTTTTGTCGAAGATGTAGACATTCCTGCGATTATAGTGAGATATTCCACCATCCTCAGTGTTATTTAGGGCTAGTAATGTTTACCTTTGCGCTGGGAGATTGCAGAGTCATAAACAATGTGGAAACTGTGGCATCTTTACTGTTTCAGGATTGGGTCTACGCTGACAACACGACTTTCTTATAGACGAAATTAGTTCAGTCTATGATATTTCAGACAACAAATAGGGTAAAATAAAAGCATTTATTACACTCATAAAAACTTGCACCCGTACTGTGAGAAGTCTCTTTTATAGACCTGACTCATAACGTGGCCTTTCGCTGTATTTCTGAGTAATAAAAGGGCTACTTGTAATGAAATAATGACTTTAACAAGAAAAAAATTATCTTGCTAAATGAAAGGTGCACTTATAACTTTTCTAGCAGTTGCTCCATGTTGTTTGTTCCTGAAATTTTACAGTATGGCATTTAATTTAACTATCACCAAGCAGCCAGATCAGTTACAGGCCAGATCTGTGGAGAATAATGCATGTTTTTGCTGTAGTTTTGAGAAGTAAAAACACCTGTAAATGAAAAAGAAACACAAGATATATTTGTTTAATGCCATTCTGTGGAAAAGCAAAGCAATATCAGACCCTCTACCAGAAAAGTCGCACCTTTAAAGCATAAATGGCGTTGTTTTTCTCGTTTTTTAATCTTTATTTCTTGGCCCCGTGCAGCCGCTGGATCACAGGTCAGGGTCGAGGCTGCGGTTAGAAGCTTTGAGCGTCACCTCTGTGCAGTGCGTCACAGACAACTGAAACCACTCCGACAGAAAGACTAGAATCCTACAGGCGGAGTATCTATGGAGACGGCGGGGCTGATCACATGCCCTGCTTTAGCCTCGTTATCATGTTTAATGTAGTAGCAGGGCCCAGAGGAACACACTCTTTCCTCAAAACAGGTATTATTCCATAGTCCTGAGGGAGCATTTAGTTTATTTTTAACCATGCCTGGAAGATGACAGTAGCAAATAAGGTGATAAACAGTTGCCACTTATGGAGTATCTTTCTATAGTGTGTATGTTGCAAAGCTATAAGCAATTTATGCATGTGCCAAAGCGCTTTGAGTGCCTCGAAGGTGGAAAAGCTCTATATAAAAATGTGAACACTTACCACCACTACCCAAAGGACGGGATTTTAAAATGGTTTTATTTCTTTAGCATTTCTATTCTGGATGGAAAGTTACATTTACACCAGTTGTTCAGTGTTGAGGTTGGGCACGGTAGGCATTAGTATTAAACATATTAATCTCCAAGGAGAGCATCAGGTGGCACCACTAGGCCAAGTTACAGGTCAGATCTGTAGAGAGGCGAGACCACTCACTCTTACAACACCTTATTTTTCGGGCTATAAAGCGCAACGGATTATAAGGCGCAGTATCAATTAATACACTATATTACCAAAAGTATTCGCTCACCTGCCTTTACTCATACTATGAACTGAAGTGCCATCCCATTCCTAACCCAGAGAGTTCAGTATAATGTCAGTCCACCTTTTGCAGCTATTGCAGCTT
>JACN01121262.1:0-14137 GCA_000787155.1 Scartelaos histophorus | reverse complement strand
AAATTATCTTCCATACCCTCCCTTTCTCTCCTCTCCCCTCTCTCTTTCCCCTGCTCTCACCTCTTTCTCTCTCCCTTTCTCTTTTTTTCTTCCTCTTCTCTCTTCCTCTCCCTCTCCCCTCTACTTTCCCTCTGGCTCACAGTGACTTTCCTTCCATTCTTGCATCTCTCCTCTGGGATTTCAAACGTGCGTCGTTTCCAGAGAGTTAAAAATAAACTCCGATCTGTCCCAGTTTGCTCCAGAAAAGCCTGGAAGCCTCGAGTCTCCTGCGCTTCAGTGTAAAAGTGCACATCACAAGGTCTGTGCTTTGAATAGTCTGATGGGAGAATACCTGTGTTAAGTACTACTCATCATAGTCAAGGCTCTTTGTGAAGAACAGGTAGAAAACTCAACAAAAAATTAGAAAATAAGACAGATATCTGAGTTCTTTGCAGCTGATCAACATTCCCTGGGGGTGTGATGCTAACTGAAGGCACTAATTTGTTAGAAGTCCCCTTTAGAAGCCTTATTTTAACACAGTGTGACCAGAAAGAACTGATTTGTTTGGCGCGCTTAAACAAGTCTCTCATACACAAATGACAGTCACAAGCAACACCGCTAATAATAAACACAGATTTAGTGATGGGACTTTCGGCTCTTTGATGGGATCCGATTCTTTTGGATCCGTTCAATATTTATTTATACGACAGAAGCCAGCGTGAAAACGTATTTTAACAGAACTAATCACACAGAGAGAGAAATGGTTCAAACCAAGACTGAGAGTGTTTTTATCCTTTGAAATGATAAAAATATAAATAAAATGTTGCACGGCATAAATAATCATTTAAAAACTAACCGTTATTATGATGCCAAATATGTTTTTTTGTGTACAAGTCTCACTCATTTTGCTGATTCTTGTGTTGGTTCGGCATAAATCAGTATAAAAATGCATACAAATTTGAAAGGAAAATATTGGTTCTTTTAAAAAATGGAGCAATTCTAATATTTTCCATTCAAAAGAGTTTAGTTCTACACTCATTGTTTAAGTAGGCGCATGTGCAGTTTTTTTTTTGTTTTTTTTTTGCCCATCATACATTTCTCTGATGGGTGTGATTGACAGCAAATTAACCAATCAGAATTCAGGAGATAAGACCCGGTCCCAAATACTAGTGCATCTTATTTATTGATTTCAACTTCGACTTCAACAGTTTAAAGGCAAAATTGTGATAACCTTTCACCATCCAAAAGATCTAATACATTGTTTTGAATTGTTAATCGCTATGGCAACGCTCCTGATCTCCCATCATTCCGAAATATCAAAATCACAAGTCATTCACAATTCATTTTCCAGATTTTTTTTAAAACTGTTGTGACTCCTGCTTTTTCTAAATTGTTTCCGCGGCTCTGTATATGGCTGTGGCTCGGGTCCTTCAGGCGCGAGTTGTCTCTGAGTCCTCTCCATCGCACCGAGGGGGAGGACGAGAGAATCGATCTACCCACACAGCGCAATACTCACATCATCCTCTTCAGCCTCTGCAGCTCAAAATATCACAGACAAAACCACATGGGCGCCGCTGAAAACTGCAGGAAAGAAATGTGCTATATTACGCTTTCTGATCTGTTGCATAATGTTTCTTCATCTGAAATATACCTGGAGTTGCGTTTTGTTTCATGTGTTTTGAGCTTTGGAGATGTAGATGGACTAATAATAAAGGATTAGTCTTACTTCTCTACTGTATCTGTAAATGAAACTTAACTTGAAAACTATGATCGGACGTTATTGTTCTTTTTACATAACCGATGCTATAGTAAAAATACAGCTGTTTTGGTGACTGTTTAGCGAGCTTCAGTTCGTTTGACTTTGAGAAACGCAAAATCCTTCCAAAACCTCATGTGAGTTTGTTATCGCGCTCACGATCCGGGACATTAGCTGCTCAGAACACGTCTTTCCTGTATTACACATGAATTCTGTTTTCAAGTTTGTCCGATTTCCAGGGCTAAAGTTTTACTCTAATCTTTACTCCTGAGAAACGTTCGGGAAGTCTGCCAGCCGGATTTGGGCCACGGTTTGAAGTCATACGCGGGACAGAGGTGCGATTGTTGTGAATGAACAAGCAGCGCGCAGGTTTCCCACAGTGCTTTGCGGTTTTCTCGGGGTATTAGCTTTAGTGCTACAAAGCTGATTAGCGTTTGTGTAGCAACGCGGCTAAGTAGCCAAGCGGATTTGCAGGACGCACACCTGCCCCTGGGACATTTCCAGTAACTCCAAACTCACTTCCTCCACTGTGGATTCACAAACAGTGTGGCCCTTTCACCAAGATATAAACACCACTAAAGCCCATGTTTATTCAGAGTAAAGGAGCTGTTTTAGTGCGGTTGTCAAAAGTATCGAAAATCAGATACTCATTTGAAGAAGTATCAATACTAAAAAGTCACACTCACAGGACAGAAATGACCCTTGAGCATGGGCACATTTTCAGATCCTTTGACTCTGGCTCAAATTCAAGTTGTGTTGAAAAAAAGTCATCACCCCTCTCTCTGCACTGATATAAACACTTAAATCTGTCAGAAAATGACTTAAGTAGTGTAATTACCTTGCTGCATGGACATATATCTTATCTTGACAGTTAATTTTAGTTGATAAGTTATCTTAAAATAACCTACCTCTAGACTAGAATTAAGCAGTCTCAGAACTAGTCGATAAGAAATCTGAAAACAAGATTAATAACCTGATAAAAGTTTTATAATCTTGGCCAGATCAGAGAAATTTACAGTGTGTAACTGTTACTGTCAGACTCCTCATTTTGGTCTTAAAATGATTATATTAACCAGCTCTATATGATCCTGGGGTTTATTTCACTATTTTGTCCACAAATCAATTTTAATGACAGACCAGTGAGCTGCTCTCTTCCACTCAGGTTGCTTCTGCGAATGTTAGCAACTAGTTTGACTGACATTGACATAGCTAATAGTGCATTCGTTTATCCATCCGACTCAGATGGACCTGCTCAGACACGGCCCTTTTCCTCACACGCCCGACTCGGAACTCAGAGGAGCTCAGAGGGAACAGCAAGATTTCCAAGATAGAGTCAAGATGGCTGCCTCCAGTGTCACTTGTAGTATGAACTGTTTTCCTGTTGTTTGGACACTTTGGTGGTTTAAGTGACTATTTCATTCATATTACTGCAGTACTTTACTGCATCCATATCTCTGCCTATGGGTATGTAAGCTGGTGCCGCTCATGTTTTTAGTCCATTCTCTGCTAGCTACATTGCCAAAATGATCAACTATCACGTGACACCAACACTTCACTAATATACTGAAATTTACCATTTATCATGAATTTTTCCTTGAGGTTGTAACAACAGCTTTCCAATTAACGTCCATGTTTTTCTCAGAGTCAAGACACATGAAACATAATAAAATGGTTGAAGCTCAGACATGATGTGTGCGATCTGAGTCGGATGGCTAAACAAACACAGCATTAAGTGGGAAAAAGTGTTCCCTTCAACGCCCTCCTGATCGGCTCTTTGCTTGTTATGAGACCCTTTGTTGGAATTCCAAATATGGAACTTGGCTCCAAATTCGTCTCTATAATCGCTTGCCTCAACCAGCTTCATTTGACTAGAGCCAAACACTATGAATGACGTCACACTCACTTCTTTATACGGTCTATCATAGAACCCTGCAGTGTCCCACTGAGGCCCCCTGGTGGTTACTATATTGTTTTGATTTGTTCATTTCCGTGACGTCAGGATTCTTTCAGCACCTTGAAACCCATGCACAGGTTGGGTTCAAGTAACGTCATTGCTTTTGATCTTCCAGCTAAGGTAGTCCTGACTAGTTCTGAAGTTTAGATGTGAGAGGCGGACCATTGCTCCTGACAGATTTAACCCAGAGACACTGAGGAATGAGTCAAATGCAGAGGACACATACAGAGACAAGAAATTACATATGTCACAACACAGACTAAAAAGCACATTTAGGCTTGTTCCATGATCCATGTTCCAGATTTGTTCCTCCAATCGTCCAGTCGTCCAGTGCACCCATAACCTAGAATTGCTTTTGGATCAGTTTAGAGAGCATTATTGATTTAATTTCAAGAACATCTCCCAATCTGCTGAATCTGTGTACTGAGTTGTTTTTGACAACGTCATCACTAATTAAAATCTTGAGACCAGGACTAAATCAATGTCCTCCACACTGATCTAATTTGTTGTTTTTGTGGCTGTACATGTTTGAATGCGCTGCCTCATCTGAGTTTCAGGCCAAAAATAACTTACTCAAAGGAGGTAAAGTGAATGGGGGCTTCCTCTCATTAGGCCATTAGTTTAAGAGGGAAAAAAGAGGGATAAAAATAGATATAACTGAGGAGAGAGAGAGGGATGGGGGAGGGGCTTTCTAAGGAAACCAAGGGGATAACTCATTTTTGTTTGTCTCTACAAAAAGTCACACATTTGCACCAAAAAGTATTAATTAAAGGCCTATACCCATACTGTATAAATGAACATAGTTAACCTGCTAGCTGCTGCATTCCAAATATAAGAAATGAGCATGGGCATGTTTCCGTCTCCATCCAACACTGGGTCCAGTTCACTTTCTATTGAAAACGTGAAGCCCCTCCCTGTCGCTGTCAGCCTCCTCATTTTGGTATTAAAATGTTCGTATTAACCTACTCTACATGATCCTGCTGTTTTTATTTTTGCTATTTTGTCCTATTTCTAACATGTAACTCAGTTCCAAATTAGCCCCATAACAGTTCATAGCAGCCTGTGTGAGTGTCATTGACTGGGCCGAACACTGTGGTGATGTCACACTCCCTTAGCCCACTTTTTATACACTCTGTGACGGTACTTTTCCCCATGCATTTGCCCCACTACACACATGTAGTATTTAAGCTCCTGTGGTCAAAATAAATCCACTGTGTGCTGTGTGCATCTAAGCATTTTATTGTCTGATAATCAGGAAGTGCACTTTGGCATGCTAGTAGTTGTTATCTTTACCACAGCAAAACTCCACTCTACTGTTTGTTAAATACTTTAAAAATAAAATACTTCTCCTTGATGTGAATGGTCACTTCCTAAAGCGCAGCGTGTGCACCGGTCATGGTTTGCATCCATCTGTAGGAAGAGCGAGAGCTAGCTAGCATCATTAGCAGGATTAGCCCATTTTAAAGCCCCTTACTTGGATTTACCCGCATTATTCACATTTTAATGAACTTTCCCACAGACAAACACTAAACACTAAACTCATACACGCCAGTGAGATTACAGCTGCTCCAGGCTTCAAGGACCTGCACGAAACAGACACTTACAAGAAGGAAATAAGTCGGTTAATACACAAGATATAAAAATAAGATTATGTTTGGGTTGAGGTCTGGTTTAGTCCTGGTTTAGTTCTTGTTTGTGTATTCAGTATCAGAAGTACTTTGGTTCTAGTTTAGTTCTGGGTTTGACACAGGTTAAACCTGGTTTAGTCTTTGGTAGAACCGAACATGTACAAGTTTATTAGTCATTGTTAACAGCTCAGAACTGCTGGTCTTCTGGGTTAAACCTCTCTCTTTCTCTCCCTCCTTCCCCTTTTCTCTCTTCTTCCTGTTTCTCTAGTGTTTAGTCCTGGTTTTTAGACCTGGTTTAGATCTAGGTTAGACCTCCCTCTTTCCCCTCTACCTTTCTATATTTCTAGCTTTCCTTCTAAATGCAATTTCCTAGTCTTAACTTAGTCCTGGTTTAAACATGGTTTAGTCCTAAATGACATCTTTCTCTGTCCTCTCTTTTTTCTTAATGTCATTTCCTTGCCAGGTCAGGTGTAATTCCTTATTAATAGCTTCCTGTTTTTCGTGTATTTTACCCACACAAATAGCAGCTCCTGACCTCTGCTTTAGTTACATTCATTCATACAGAGAGTGGGATCGCCCCTCCACAGACCTACATAGGTATATATGGTAGTTTATTTTTACTACATTTGAGAGAAGATATTAACAGGAAGGACTGAAAAGTATTTTATTGTTTATTATTTATTATTTCTTTTATTTTTTAATTTTTTTTATTATTGTGTGAGACCTACTGAAAAGCCTGGGGGTTTCTTTTTAACACCTTCATAGTTTGACCAACCAAAATATACATATAATAAAAACAGCTAGAAAAAAAAAAGTGTAAATTAAATTGTTTCTGTTGAACAAAATACTTCAAATCAAACCCACTTGGCCTACATTTTCTTTTTATTCCTTAAATACATTTTTAAACAAATACTTTAATACTTTTACTTAAGCTTTTTCCATGTGATATTTTTCTTGAGCATTTATTTGCTCCAGTAGACTCTCTGTACATTTACATAAGTAACATAGGCTACTTCTTCCACCACTGTCAGGCTACTTTATGGAATTTCCCTTTTTTATCATCGTGAGATTAGACAATGTGTATACTTTTTTAATAATTATTGTGTAGTTCTTACCATTTTTGTTTTGTTTGTTCACATCAAAGTGTATGGAAAATCCCTTTTAATAAACATGGATAATTTGTGGTCCATTAAACCTTTGGGGATTCCCTGTGCTCTTTATTGTCCCTGGTCACGACTCTCTCCTTGGCTTAATTCTGCGCTCCTCTTTAAAAACCATTAAACAAGCGCACCAAAACAAACCACTTTACTGCACAATGGCGTTTCCAGGGCGACGGCTAACACTCAATGCTTTCAGACTTGTTAGCTTTGAACTGCTAATGCTAGCTCCATTTTTAGCTCCAGTGGGCGTCTCAAAAGCCATTGACCACAACAAGAGAGAGCGCGCAGACAAGCTAATTAGCGCTAGCGGCTAACAGAACACCTGAACTTTAGATGAAAGGAGCTTTAAAATAGATTATGAAATGAGTTGTGTAAGAGGCCACACTGACCTTGTTTTGTCCACAGCTTTGGACAATGTGTTGTGTTCACTTTCTTGAATTGGTTCAACACTTGTACATTATATAAATCTAAAACTATTTGTGTTGGTTTGTAATGTTGAGGACAATCACGATTAACCTGTCAAGTTATTACAGACCTTTGTTTGAGGACAACTCTATAATTATGTGCAATTTTTCCCACAGATTAATAAAACAGAAAACAGTGAACGCAGAGTATGCATCAATATATCTGCGCTGATACCAGAAATATAATGGAATATGTCCAACCAGGATATATCCAGCTCATATCCTGGTCAGACATATAAATAGTTGTTATTTTTAGGTTGTTGTTGGCACAGAAAGTCTCATCATGTTTGATTTTTTATCTCCGCAATGATGGTCAGTTACTTGAGAGATAAATAAGATCTACATCACAAATCTGAATCACTTTTGTATTATTTTCTTGTTGTTTAAAAGAAATCAATGCTGTTTTCAGTCTCTGCAGAGGTATCAGTTGATAAAAAAGTTTCAAAAGGAGCACTTCCTGGACCTCCAGAGGATAATACACAGTAGAAAAACACAGTGGTTCTTTGGGGAGGAAAGTCAGTTTAAAGATGCAAAATCCAAGGCACTCAGCAGTTGAAATAAAATGCCTTTATTAATTTACGGCATGTCAAAATGGACAACTTTAACAGTCCTGACGCGTTTCATATATTATAGTAAAGTAAAGTAAACAAATAGTAAAGTAAAGTAAAGGAAAGTAAAGGTAAGTAAAGGTAAGGTAAGGAAAGGAAAGGAACGGTAAGGAAAGGAACGGTAAGGAAAGGAACGGTAAGGAAAGGAACGGTAAGGAAAGGAACGGTAAGGAAAGGAACGGTAAGGAAAGGAACGGTAAGGAAAGGAACGGTAAGGAAAGGAACGGTAAGGAAAGGAACGGTAAGGAAAGGAACGGTAAGGAAAGGAACGGTAAGGAAAGGAACGGTAAGGAAAGGAACGGTAAGGAAAGGAACGGTAAGGAAAGGAACGGTAAGGAAAGGAACGGTAAGGAAAGGAACGGTAAGGAAAGGAACGGTAAGGTAAGGAAAGGAAAGGAACGGTAAGGAAAGGAACGGTAAGGTAAGGTAAGGAAAGGTAAGGAAAGGTAAGGTAAGGAAAGATAAGGAAAGGTAAGGTAAGGAAAGAAAGGTAAGGTAAGGAAAGGTAAGGAAAGGAAAAGTAATTAATAAAGGCATTTTATTTCAACTGGTGAGTGCCTTCGATTTGTTGCATCTTTAAGGTCATCAGTTGATATTGGGTATCTAAATGTAAGGTACCTTTCTGCTAATTATATCATTAAAATGTAATATTAAAATGTAATATCATGACTTATGTGATTTGTAAAATACAAAAAAAGCCTAACATCTATACTTTTTTTTGTAATTGTGGTATGAAATAGTGTTAAGCTTGAAATTTGAGCTTGGTGAAAACACTAGTGCCCTGGAGCTGCACTTTACTCTCTGTGGATTGTGGTGCTTGGTTTTGGTCTCTGGACTATGGACACACACACACACACACACACACACACACACACACACACACACACACTCACACACAGTATATGGATGTGTGTGGTCAGGAAGCTCTTCTTTTATGTGTCCTCTGCTCCTCTGAGGCAGGAAGTCTGAGCTCGTCTGTGGGCGGACGAGGCTGACCACAACAGCTGCAGGGGGAGAGAGACAGACCGACAGGGAGAGGAGAAAGATGAGAGATGGAGGGAGGGAGGAAAAGGGAAGAAGAAGGAGAGAAAGACAGGGAAGAGTGCAGTGTCTTAAGAAAATGTATTATATTATATTGTATTATATTGTGGTCTGTTTTTTATGGGTACTTTTCTTAGTACTAGAGATTTTTTTGTTATCTATCTGTGCTACATTGAAATTTGAGCCATAGAGGGTTGAAAAAAATAACCCCTATGACTCATTATAGATACAAAATAATGTTTGTTTCATTCTGCTATTCATTTATTGTCATTTATCATTCATGACATAATAAGGAGGAACAGCGTTTTGCAAATGTAGATAGACTAATAAACCATTGTCACTCAAACAGTTGTGAATGAAATAAAACACAATTTTGGGTAATATGGGACCTTCAATTTGCTTGTAAATGTAAAGGTTACGTTAGGTTACTTTATTTGTACCCGCAGTTGAATTTTTTTGGCAGATTTGATTTCATTCATCCACTCTATACACAATAAACACATAAAAACACGGTTACAAATAAAATGTGGGAGTGCTCCAGTGCAGAATGGTTTCATAAATAATTATTATAATTATTATGCCTGGCTAAAAATCACAATAAATATTAAATATATATAAAAATAATGACTCTCCAAGACGGTAAATTTGATAAATCAGTTACAGTTTATTCATTGTACAACAGCAGCCCCGAACAAAGCTCCATTTTAAAGTGATTTGTTCTAGATCTTGGGACTAAAAACCTCTGTCCAAACATCTGAAACTCTGAATTTAGAGGATGCTGCACGTCTTTTACAAATCTCTGGGACATTCACAGTAACTGGTTTGAGTACAGGGGGTGCAGCCTGCCCTGAGCACGGACAATCACCTTTTGTTTAGAGAACTAGTACGTATTTTCTGTTTTTATTTGCTTTTGCTCCGGCCCATCCCCTCTCTGTTTGTTTACAGCTCCTGAATGGGCGTTCGAAATCCCGCCGCGCTGAGGTTAAAGCTAACGGATGGAGCAGCGGCGGAGCTAGCGGGAGGGCGGAGTCAGCAGCAGCCAATCAGAGAGGAGAGGAGCAGGAAGAGGAAGTGGAAACCCGTCGTTTGGAGGTGGTGTCGGGGCATCCGGACGCTCTCACATCTACACTCGAACACATCGTCACACAACTGGATATACTCACACAGGTAAGACTGCAGTGCTTGTCACAGGTTTTCATGGTTTTATAATTCGGACTTGGTTTGGTGGGATAACACCTGTCGTGAATATTTATTGTAGTTTTACATCAGTTAAGTGGCAGATTGTGGAAAAAAGTTGAAAATAAAAGTACAAAGATACAGGAAGTAGCTCTGAAGACACAAAAAATACTGTACAAAATACAGAGATGTGTTGTAAGTAGCTCTGAAGACACAAAAAATACTGTACAAAATACAGAGATGTGTTGTCTTTAGTTTTTTTTTTTTGTTATTTAGACGAGTTTTGTCTCTTGTTTACATTATGGTTACTAGGTAACAGTTATGAAATCACTTATATGTATATTATATCTGCTCCCTGTGTGCAACCAGGAAGTGCAATTATAATTAAAATATGTAAAATAAGTTAAATTAACATTAAATTAAAAACTACACAAGATTTTTTGTAAAATTTATGATAAGTATGTTTTAGTGAAATGAGTGCACTTTACATCATTAGTATATTTGGAGGTGTGACAATACTAAACCTAATTTTAAAGAAACCGCCTTTACGTTTATTTTATTTTATTTTATTTTATTTTATTTTATTTTTCAACCAGTAGATGGGAGCTGTGAAACCTGCCCCCTCCTCCCCAGTATGGCAGTAACATAGACAGCATCTAGTGGTGATATGTGAGAATACAATAGGGGTGGGTCAGCCCGTCTAATTACGGATGGTAACTTTAAACTTCCTTAAATTCTGATAATAAAACCTTTTCTCCTCTGACAGACGGTGTCAGTTCTGGAGGAGCGTCTCACTCTGACCGAGGACAAACTGAAGGAGTGTCTCGTAAACCAGTCCCACCTTTTGAGGAGCTTCCACGACCGAGAGACCGGACCAGATCCAGAGACCGGGTCAGATCCAGAGTCCAGACAGCATCCGGGGTTCAGACCAGATCCCGGGACCAGACCAGATCCTGGGTCCAGACTACATCCAGAGACTAGACCACATCCCAGCACCAGTCCAGGACCAGATCCCGGGATTAGTCCAGATCCCGAGTCCAGTCTTAGACCCAGGGGAGATCAGTGGGACACTGATGACAGCAGCACGTGACCCTTGACCTTTGACCTGAGTGAGCAGAGCCTGAAACAAAGAGCGCACTTTACTTTACAGACTCATCCTTTTGGGGTGTATTTTATATCCACCTGAACTTCTCCTGATGCACCTGCTTAAGTTAAAAGGTTATAATAAAATAAAAAAATAAAAACTTGAGTGAATAAATGTAACAAGATCAAATGGTCAGAATTGTTAAGTTATTTTTGTATATTTGTACACAGAAGTATATTATTTAATGCTCCACTATGTAACTTTTCTGGCGGGAAGTACATCACCTGCTTGTCACCATGGAGATATTCAGTGTTATGGTATTAAACGTATCTATTTTTATTTTAAAGTATTGCTAAAAAGCCTTACAAACACGCATTCTTTCTGGGCTCGCCTCTCCACAGATCTGACCTAAGCCAGAGTGGAACATTACCTACGAAGTAATAATGATATCGCCATGGAGACAAGCGTTTGGTAGACCCTTTGCTAGAAAAAAAAACGACTTAATGTGTCTTTAATATGTAAAATGTGTACAGTGCTTTTCTTTTACATTTTTGAGATAATTATGTAAAAAGAGCTCAGGAGTAGAACCCGCAACCTCCATACTGAGAGTAGGAGACAAGCTATAGAAATATTACTTCTCCAACTTCTTTTTGTCAGCTATAAAACTTCTTGCTAACCGCTTTTGTGTCAGCGTGACCTTTTCTTCCCTCACGTTCATAAATCATAAATCGCTTCAGAACTGTGGATTTAAATTTAACACTGAACATTCGGCGGGAATATTTGGGTTGCCAGGTCACGGTGACTTTCTCGTTTTTATCAATAACTGGAGTGAAGCGAGACAGAAATGTGTTCCGTCGCGTTTCCTTGCGGTTTTATTGGTAATCTAAAAAGTCGACATTTTTGTGAATTCTTCCACTTTGAGACGCTTTTGGTTCTGACAACAAGAAATGACGATAAACTTTAATGATCTTGAAACTTGTTATTTACTTAAGTACTACTACTACTATTACTACAACTTATGGTATCACTTCTACTACAAATATTTGACTCAAATATTGACAGAGATATAATATTGTCTTGCAAACTGTCTCTCTCTCCTTGTCGTGCCTCCTCTCTCCTCTTTCTTTTGTCTTTCTCTTCTTCCCTCTCTAGCTGTTCTATCAGTTTCCTCCTCTCTCTCTTTCCTCTCCCTTTCCTCTTTCTCTCTCTCCCTCTATGTAGTCTGTCGATCCCCTCTTTCCTCACAATTTCTCTCTCGCTTTCTTTCTCTCCCTCTCCATTAAGTGCCTCCCCCTCTCTCTTTCCTCTCCCTTTCCTCTTTCTCTCTCTCCCTCTATGTAGTCTGTCGATCCCCTCTTTCCTCACAATTTCTCTCTCGCTTTCTTTCTCTCCCTCTCCATTAAGTGCCTCCCCCTCTCTCTTTCCTCTCATATTCTCTCTCTCTTTTTCTCTCTGTGTGTAGTCTGTCCATCAAATACCTCCTTCTCTCTTTCCTCACCCTTTCTCTCTCTCCCTCCATGTAATCTATCCATCAAGTGCCTCTCAGTCTTTCTCTCTCTCTTTCTTTCTCTCCCTCCCTCTATGTAGTCTATTCATCAAATGCCTCTCTCTCTCTCTCTCTCTCTTCTCTCTCTCCCCCTTTCCTTCTCTCCCTCTATGTAGTCTGTCCAGCAAATGCCTACTCTCTCTTTCCTCACTCTTTCTCTCTCTCCTTTCTCTCTCTCTCCCTCTCTCTCTTTTCTCTCTCTCTCTTTCTCTCTCCTTTCTCTCTCTTTCTCTCTCTCTCTCTCTCTTTCTCTCTCTCCTTTCTCTCTCTCTCCCTCTCTCTCTTTTCTCTCTCTCTCTTTCTCTCTCCTTTCTCTCTCTTTCTCTCTCTCTCTCTCCCTTTCCTTCTATCCCTCTATGTAGTTTGTTCATCAAATGCTTCCTCTCTTTCCTCTCCCTCTCTCTCTCTCTCTCTCTCCCTCCATGTAGTCTGTCCATCAAATACCTTCTCTATCTTTTCTCTCTTTCTCTCTCCTTCCTTTTTTTCTCTTTTTTTCCCCGTTTCATTTTGGTGCTGTTCATCGTACTGCAAAATGTCCTTACTGTAAGCACAAACTTGACCCTTGGCCTTCCTCATTTCAAACATACCTCGAGTTGTGTTTTGAATAAACAGAAAACGCTCTGTTCCACCTTGTGATGTCATGTGGTAATACAGGAAGTGCTCCACTGTGTTTTTAAACCCTATACACCTTCACTCGAATCGTTTGGATCATTTCAGCCCTGGAATTGCTGGTCTCTACTGAAGATAATCTAAAAGGAGCTGTTAACTTGAAAACTACCACTTGATGACATCACAAGGTGGAACAGAGCATTTTGAGCTTTGGAGATGTAAACAGACTAAAACTCTTTGGCTCGTCTGTGGTCCCAGCGCTGAGTTATAATGTTATAATTTCACGTTTTAAATGTTTTCAGAACTTGTCCTTCACCACATCCTTCCTCTGTCTCACCTCCAGTCTGGCCTCAAACTGTGATTCACCCTGAGCTCTGAGAGCAGCTGCCCTCTGACCACAGGGTTACAGGTTCAAATCCCACACTCACACCTTCAGTTTTCACACCAAAAACCACAAGGACCAACTCTGGACTCAGTCTGGACTGAATCAGGCTGAATCTGGACTGAAGAAGGTTTAATTCAGACTGGACCGATTCTTAGGTCTCAGTCCAGGTTTAGTCCACATCTAGTCCAGATCTTAGTCTGGGTTTAGTTCAGGTTTAGTCCCGGTCTAAGTCCAGGTCTTATTCCAGATCTTAATACAGATCTTAGTCCATGTTTGATTCAGGTCTAGTCCAGATTTTAGTCCAAGTCTTAGTCCATGTTTAGGCCTGGTCTAGCCCAGATCTTAGTCTGAGTTTAGTTCAGGTTTAGTCCAGATCTCAGTCCAGATCTTAGTCCAGGTCTTAGTCCAAGTCCAGATCAGGTCTTAGGTCAGGTTTATGCCAGGTCTAGACCAGATCTTAGTCCAGGTCTTTGTCCAGATTTAGTTCAGGTCTTGTCCAAATACTAATCCAGATTTAGCCAAGCACTAGTCCAAATCTCTAGATCTAGTCCTTATCTAGTCTATCTGTAGTACAGTTTTCTCACTCCAGGTTTGAGTCTAGTTCTGAGACCACTGTCTGGATCTAGTCCAGATCTTAGTCCAAGTTTTTGTCGGGGCCTATTCTAACCTAAACTTAGTTTTGGTCTAGTCCAAGTTTAATCCAACTTCAGTACAGAACTTTGTCCAAGATTCAGTCTGGACCTAATC
>JACN01040023.1:0-19072 GCA_000787155.1 Scartelaos histophorus | reverse complement strand
ATACTGCCGACCCACCAGCGTTAATCTCGATTAATTTAAAATTGTCAGTGTGATTAATCTAGATTTAAAAAAAAATACTAATAAAAAATCTATGCCCACCATTACTTTAAACATTTATTCATTTTAGGACGGTAAAAACCCACAAATGAAACTGGACAGGAAATAGTAACTAACAGTGAGTTTGTGCAGAGCCTTTTTTCACTGCTCATGGTATAACCTCCCATTTGCATTTGTATACAAGTCACAGAACTCAATTTTAGATAAACCACCGTTGTTCTTTGTTGTGTTTATCGATTTGTATCATTTCTTTTCAGTCCCTTCTACATTCTGTCGGAATCCAGAAGGGACTGAAACAGGACCACACATTCAAAGCAAAATAGAACTTTTATTTTTATTTTAATTTTCTGAGGACTTTTAAATGTTAGAAGTATTTTATTAAAAACTGAACAAATGGAGCACTTATCGTTGGACTTGAATTTAGACTATTTGGGAATCTCTAAAAACTTAGAAAAGATATTGTGGTATACATGCCACCAAGTGCTAAAGAGACATTTTACGAGGACTTAAACTGTAAAATATTGTAACAGTAAAGACTGTATATTGACGGGACACTTTAATGCCGATTGGTTAAACAAAAAACGCAGGAAAAAGCTACTAAAAATACTAATCACTTTCAAATATCACAAAGGTTAAAAGGTCAGATCAGAATTACACGATCCACACAAACCCAGTTGGATCTAATTGTTGTAAATAAATCATATCATATACTTATAAACAGGCATTTCTGATCATAATCTAACTCTGATCTCTACTAAACTGCCCAAGCGTCGTTATAATAATCAAAATAGTGTTATTGTAAAGACGTTTAATCTTAATTTATGCAGATTTACGTAGATTTTTGTCTTTTTTTTAACCTGTAAGCAGCCATGTTTGTTTTTGACGTGAAACGAGCACGCGTCTCTCTGATTGGTTAATCCACCTGTTAATCACGTCCTCAGAAACCAGGGAGGGAAGACCCAGCTCAAAATCCGCTCGTCAGATTTTGTGTGGTTCAGGTAATAGTTTTTTTGTACCAGAATGAGACTTTACACTAAATGCAACGCCAAGACCGTTTGATGCGAACATGGTTTTTAAATTACAGGCAAATATATGCATGTAGTACCCTAATTACTCTGAATCACCTTAGTGCGAAGTCCTGAGCCAGGCTGCAGTTGGAATCATTTAAAGCCCAATTAGAGGAGAGCTGACGAGGAGCTAATGAGTCTCAGATCAGGGTCAGGTGAATAAATTTTCACTTTAAGCATAATTAAGGGTACATTATAAAATAGTGGTAGTACAGTACAACACCATTTTTACTGCAACAACTAGACATTGAACTTTTCTGCTGGAGGGTTCGTTCAAATGCTCTTTTTTGTGGAGACGTTATTGCTTTGTCTCTTTATCAAACCTTTCTTCTCTTCTACCCTTCTTCGCGAAAACCAAACCAGACAGAGTTACAGTTCGGATCTGTGGAAAAGCAACCCTGCACTGAAAATTTCTCTGATCTGGCCCAGATTCTTAAATTTATATCAGGTTATTCATTTTGTTTTTGGATTTATTACCTACTTACTAGTTCTGAGACTGCTTAATTCTAGTCTAGAGGTAGCTAATTTGTTGCTACATGGATAATTTCGCTACTTTTAAATAATTTTTTGATAGATTTAAGTGTTTATATCTTACATTTTCACCAAGCTTTTTTTTTTGCTGTGCGATTTACCAGGTAATTTGAAGCTGTAATTTCAAAAATGTAAGATTTTTTCCTTTTGATTCTGGCGGCATCCAAAGAATTTCAGTTATTTCTTCATGTAGTCTTCACTGGAACAGAGCAAAGGATCATGGTCTATGTAGTTCCCTATAGTTTTTTTAGCTATTCATGCACCAAAATTGAATGAATTTAAAAGGTGGTATAGAGGATTTTCCAAGGAAGGAGGAGCAGAGCAACTGATTGTCCTTTTTCAAATGCTGCTACTAGTGGTTCGGCTGCTCCTATTCTCTTTTACTATTATCATAACTGCAATGACATTCAGTTATAATGAAGTGGTGAGTGTGAGAGTAATGTTTGTGTGCAGAATCTCGGTAATTACTTTAGATTTATATTTACGTTTTTAATGAAGTAGTTTATCCTAGAAAATAAGTTCTCTCCTCATCGCTGCACAGGACTTGTAAATACAACTAACAAACGACTAATACAACAAGCAGCAGCAAACAGACTTTTTCTTTGCATTGAACATCCCGTTTTCAGATAAAGGATATCGCATATGTGTCCTGAAAAACGTCTGCCGAGCTCTTGGAAATAAAGTAAGTTTCCTGTCCAGAAGTAATTTAGCTCCAGCACGTCAGTCTTTAGACCCTCGTCTGCTTCAGTGACGCCATCGCTGGAATGAATCTCCTAGAATCGCCTTTGTTCGGCTTCGCTCCTTTTTCTCTTCTCTTCTCCTTTCGGCGACCTCATAAACGGACTTTCTTTTGCGCTTAACTGGTCGTGGATTCTCGTCATCGCGACAAACTTTGTGCAAATTGTGAGGAAGCTCCGGCTGGAAAAAGCCGCTAAGAACCGCCGCATTGGTTTAGTAAACAGCGTCTTGCGTCTGTGGACTGTGTAAGAGCCAAATAAAAAAAAAAATCCTCTATACAACCTTTAAGCAAAGAGACTTATAATTCCGTACATTGTGATGGTCCTCGATATTATTGAGAGACTTTTGATGACACAATTTCACGATATTTCGGTTATAGCTACATCCGTATTCCAAACTCTTGACAGGCATATCATACAGCTGTTTTTCATGCGTTCTTGTACCTTGTCTGGTCATGTAAGTGCTTATGGATGGACTGTAGCGCAGACTGCTTGTTAACAACAGCGTATTGATCCGGTGTCTTGACGAGACCTTTTCGGAGGTAAACACAGACAGATGCTGCACAGGGAGTCAAGGGCCTCACTGGAGAGCTGGGTAATTTCTCTGCATGACTGGTGTCCACGCCAGCCCAGGTACACCACTCACTCCCGTCTGTGTCCAATTCATCCGGCATGACAACACAAGCTCCTCGATGCATTTTTCAAGCTGGTTAGGCACCGCGTTGGAGGTGGACGGAGAAAGATGGCTGTGTTATGTCAGTGCGGGTGTAGTTTAAAGGTCTTGTATTACGCTACATCGACTCTTGTGAGCTTTAAGACATGTTAGAATCTCATTATCCCATCAAACACAGAACCAGAGTTGTGTTTTGTTTCATTCACACGTTTGAGTGACCCTTTATCTTTACTCTGACTATATCTCCAAAGCTCCAAATGCTCCATTCCACCTTGTGATGTCATGTAGCAGTGGTTTCAAGTTAACCTTTTGTTCAATCTAGTCCAACTTTATTTATTTTACCAACACAGTGTCTCCAAAGTGTTTGCAGAGAAGGCAACACGTTAAATAAAATGAAGCATCAAATAAATAAATAAGCAAGTCAATAAAAACACAAATTAGCAAGAAGAAAAATAGCAAATACAATCAATAAAAGACTGTCCGAGGACCACACAACTCTCACGCCCTGTTAAAAGCCAGTGAATAAAAGAATCGACTGAAGGGGGCGCTCTTAATGTAATGTAGAGAATGGCAATTTCCAGATGACTCTAATGAAGGTGATAAATGGTAAATGGCCACATTCTTACACAGCGCTTTTCCACCTCTAAGACTCTCAAAGAGCTTTACAACAAGGAACCACTCACCCATTCACACACACATTCATACACCAGTGTACACAGACACTGGGGGTGAGGTGGGTTAAGTGTCTCGCCCAAGGGCACAGTGACATCACAAGGGACGCATTCATCTGTGGATCAGTGGGTCTGACCTCTGAAAGAACACACTTTACGTCGAGAGCAGGATTCGAAGCGCAAACCTTTGGATCAGTGGACAAATGCGGTACTAATGCTCTACTGTATGGAGTTTACAAACACAGTGGAGCACTTCCTGTATTACCACATGACGTCACAAAAGTGTTTTCAGTTTGAGATATTTTGCTTAAACGTGCAGGTGTTAAACATGTGAAACAAAACACAACTCTGGGTCTGTTTTTGATGAGGAAACAATATTATAACATAACATTTTTTTTCTTACTTCCATTAGAATAGGCAGCATGTGTCTAAAACAAATAACTATAGTAAAATCTGAACGGCGAACCTAAGATGGCGTCATATTGTTTTCAGTGTCCTGGCTCATTGGCTTTTCATTTATTTACTTATTTTATTTTATTTTCTCTTCCGCATTTACTTCCTCAGTACGGGCAAGCTCCTCCCACCCATGTGACGTCTGCAGGGCGAAGAGCATTCAGACCAATCAGAGAGAGAGCGTGATAGACTTTCACTGGACTAATAATTGGGCCATTTTTGGACCTTTATAAAGGCTCCAAAACCAATCCTCAAATTGTTGGTGTAGCATTGAGTATTGCACCATGGGTGTTTGGGCCATATTTGAAAAGAACCCATCCTGTGTGCAAAGAACCGTGACAACATGACAACTCAACATTTTCTGAACGACCCAAACACTAAGACGTCAACAAATCCACAAGGAACATTTAAAACCCCCGAGCAAATAGAAATACTCAGATGTTCTACCTGAAAGTTTCTATTGACTGTCAGTATAGAAAAAAATCCCTACAAAATGCAATCTTTGTGACAGTTGTTGATGCCCGTTTAGCCAAACACGGGCAGTTTAAAATGCATTGTGCTTCTATGGGAGAATTCTTTCTGGGCTCACGCTCACAGGAGTTGCAATACCTGGAGGGGCCACTAGCACGAGCGGCCCTCAGTCGAGCCGGGACAGAGGGGGAACGACTTATCCACTTTTCATTATAGATCCGTGGTCTCAAAGCAAACAGCAGCAGCACACGGGGAGCTCAGGCCTTACCTTGGAGTACATGGCTCCGCTCAGCACCAGCCCGTTCCGGATCCAGATGATGGAGGCGGCGGGTTTGGCGTTGTCGGCGTGACACGTGAGGTTCAGGTGATCCCCGGCTCTCAGGCTCACCACGGGAGCTCCGACTATCACCGGGTCGTCTGGAGGCACTGTTCAATCGCAAAAAAAAAAACATTAAAAAAAATCAGTTTAGTGTAGTAACAGCAAAGCGAGTGTATTTGTACAGCACAATTGGCTGCTTACCGTAACTGAGACCTGTATGCGTTTTAATACTGGGCCATATACAAGGCGCATTGTATTATTAGGCGCATGATCAGCTTTTGAAACGATTGAAGGCGTTTAGGTGCGCCTAATCGTGCGGAAAATACGGTAATTTGATGCACATGTCCCTCAAATGGGGAAAACGTCTCCTTTCAGAAATTCTCTTAACATTCAGAACAAAATATGACTTGATGATTCTGTAAAATTCCACACCATTTCTCAATCCTTTATGTAGATTTTCTCAGCCCTTGGGAATGTGACTGTTGTGTGTTCACATCTATTTATTTTGGGAGTGAATCTCTCCTTCACTGTGGTTCTCCTCGAGGTTTCTTGTTTTTTTTTTTGGTTTTTTTTGAGTTTTTCCTTGCCGAAGAAGGAGGGTCTAAGGACAGGAGATGCTGGGACAATTATCCATTTGCTGCTTGTTGTTGGACATTCTGTATTTTTTTATTATTAGTTAATTATTTGTTATTATTATTATTTTTCTTATTCTGATTCATTCTCTGACATCTCTGTTTGCTAAATTAACAATTTTGTGAAGCCCGTAGAGATAACTGTTGTTGTGATTGTGGACTATACAAAAATAAATTGAATTGAATTGAATTATTTTGACATTTTTATCATCCGAAAACCAGAAAGTGCACTGTTCATGCTGGTTGTCACTAACTTTACCGTCACGTAAAGAAGGGAGATGTTATGTTTTACAAAATTTGAATATCAAGTATTTTTTGTTGTTTTAGATATGCAAAATTCAAACATCCAGTATAGTCTAGAATTCAAACAACAAAATAACCTCATAAAGTCATGGAAAAATTACCTGCTATTGTAACTTTATTGTGTATTTTTTGAAAGAAACTAAAAACGGTATGCTAAAAATGTATTGTAAATGAGGAAATGTATTTATTTTAATTTATTTTACAGTACCAGGTCTATTTTATTGTGAAAGTTCAAGTTCTATCACCAGTTTGAGAAGTTGTAAAGTCCAAATAAAGGACATGAAGTGATATTGCTGCACAGTTAGGGATGTTTAAATTGTGTACAAGACTTCAACATTTCGAAATTGTTGTTATTATGAAGGGGTTTTTTGGGGGGGTTTTTTTTTCAAAATTGTCCGACACTCTGGTGTCTGAAAGCTGTGAAACACTTACAAAGTCATCATGGTGAATAATGAGGGTGCGAGGAAATTGTGTTAAAGGTGCATTGTGTAACTCTCGGGTCTCCAGCCTTTTTCCTCCGGTGAGCTACTCTTGACAAAATGAAACTGCCGGAGAGCTGCTCATTTTAGCGAAAAATTGAGTATAAGAGCAACAGCCTTAGAGGAACAGTTAGATCCCAATGAAACAAACAGTTGCCCGTTTATTAGTGCACAGAATTAGGCATCAAAATGGTCCATATACGAGGGTAACGGGCATTTAATTAACAACACTGTAGTTAAATACATATAATTCTACACTCTGAAAGTATTTTATTGCTTTGCCTGAATGTTTTACAGCATTCAACTTTTCTAGCCTGTGATTTTTCAATGTATTTTGGAGCAATAAAAATACATGCAAGTGAAATACTGAGTGAGATAATCCACTTTATTTATATAGCACATTTTAAAGTGCTACACATGCAAAATAATACAAAAAAAAATTTATAAAAAATCTTAAAATGCATGAAGCTAAAAATGCTAAAACAGTGAATAAAATAAAATTCCAAATAAATACATAAAATAAAAGAAAATACATAAAGGACAGGTGTAATGCCATAGTGTGGAACATTGTTGGCAATATGCATTAGTGAAACCTCAACCAGAAAAGTTTAAATTTAAAGAATATAAAGAATAACTTTGCACCACTGCAAATCATTACAAATAAACAAGTTCTGTTTTTCACATTTTTAAGACGGTAAAAACTTCTGGTACGGATCTTTCGATTTGTTTTAAGAGTAATGAGCAGAATATCACTGCTAATGTGCTTTTTGTCAGAGCAAAGTATCAGTAAATGTGTGGATTTGCAGTCTGGACATTTCTTAGTTTACATCTGTCCACTTAAAGGTCAGTAAAGTCTTGTGAGCTTTAAATCACGTTCTCAAAAACAGACCTGAAGTTGTGTTTTGTTTCATTCACACATACACTGCAAATTTCTCTGATCTGGCTTAGATTTTAAAAGTTTTATCAGGTAATTCATCTTGTTTTCAGATTTATTCTCTACTTACTAGTTCTAAATTGGTTGTATCATCTTAAAAATTGTCACATTTATTTCTTCCATGACTCAACTAGTCAGAAAATCTTAAATTTGGGCGATAAATGTTTAAAAGAAGAAGCTAAAATCCGTTTTCCATAGTTTTCCCCTGTGACACTTCACTTGTTTTTAGACTCAGTGATACAGATTTGCTCGATACAAACTGACTGCATTTACCTTAAGTCACATTCAGACTTATCATAAACTGGTTTTAAGTCTGTTTATCTAGAATTTAGCATCAATAAACTGATTTCCAGCCCATCAACACTCACCACAGACTGATTTAGTTTAAGTTTTTTTAGAAGGGACAATGCATATTCATGAACATACACCTATAATTATGCCAGAATTAGCCCGAAGGCGACTTTACATCTGCAGGTCAGAGCGATAAAAGCAGCATTAGACAACTTCACACAACAGATAAAATGTCAAAAACAATTCATCGGACAAACATGGCAAAAACAGCACAATAGGACACAATCATGACATAAAGCACTGACATTTAGTATAACATTAGTAATCACAGATCTGGTTTCTCTTAAGCCGTCGTTTGAGATGGTTTTAAATGTCCTGAATGTGGTCGAGTCTCTTATTGCAGCTGGGATGTTCCAGATTTTCGTACATTTGACTGAAAACACCTGCAGACAGAATGTCGTACGTCTAAAAGGTTTTACACAGTCGTCCTGATAGAGGCTCTTGTTACCCGACCTCTAGTTCTGGATTTGGGCAGAATGAACTCACTCAAAGGTGGTGGAGTGAGTTTATTTAAGACCTTATACATCGAGCAGGCTGGTTTGAATTTTCTATTTTCTAATATTCATTCTAGTCTAGAGGTAGTTTATTTTAAGAAAACTTGTCAAGTAAAATGAACTTGCTGCATGACTGATAATTTCACTACACTGAAGCCATTTTATGATAAATTGAACCGTTTATATCTAATTTTGGCAGTGTTTTTGACAAATTAACAGTCTGTCTACATCAAAAAAGCTCAAAATGCTCTGTTCCACCTTTTGTTCAGGAATTATCCAAATGATTCTAGTGAAGGTGTATGGAGTTTATAAAACACAGTGCAGCACATCTTGCCTTACCACATCAAGACCTGGAAGTGAATGTTTTCAGTTTGAGATAAAAACTCGGCCTAAATATGCAGGATTTGTGCGTTAAAAATGTGTGAATGAAACAAAACACGACTCCAGATATGTTTTAAGTGATGAGGAAACTACATAATAACATAAATCAGAAAACAGTGTGATATACGTCGCCCTTTAACGCTTCAGAACCAATCAGGAGGAACTATAACAACTTGCAGGGAAAGTTTGGTCACTAAAATATTCATAGAAGTATTTCCATATCTCATCTGAGTCTCGCCCAGACGATTACGTGGGCCGGGGAGAGCGGAGTGACAGACGGTCCATATCTAAAGTGGGAATGTTTTACTCAACTTCATCATTTTGTTCACAATCTTTTCCCCGACATAAAACTTGCCTGACCGGCCGGTCCCTTCTGCTTTCTGTTTGAGTCCCAAAGCTGCAGTGTGGTGGAAACATCTGCAATGTTAGTATTTTTCTTTTATTTCATTCATATTTGTCAGATTGTTTTTGCAGATATCTCATTTCCCTGTCTGGAATGTTCCACAGTGTGACATTAAACAGCTCTATTTTATATTTATTCAATTACAAGTGGTTTTATTGGTCAAAAACACCCAGAAAAACAGGCAATACTGACTGGGAATGAAAGTGAAAACGAAATCAAACATGTAAGAAAAGTCTATTATTCAACCAGGACTATGAAACCTTCATTAAAATCCCATGCAACTTTACCAAATAAATAAAAAATGGAATAATTACCACTTTTTGTCTTTGATTATGGTATTTGCAAGTATGACATTAATGCATAAATGAGATCAGAAAGAGTTTACCAAAATAAAGTTATATAATCAAGACCTTTCAGGGGTCCAGACACTGTTCCTTACGATTAGCATCTTTTAAGGAACACTGTGTAACTTTTTATTTGGTCTGTCACTTGCGTTTCTATGGATACGTCATTGCTTTGCCTGAAATGTTCCACTGTTGCCCCGTTTACATGAGGCTTTAAATCCAATTAAAATAATTTAATTTGGAATAAAAGTTAATTCATCTTAAAAAAGACCATGTAAACACTTAATTCCCAATGATTATTTGGAATTAAACTTTATTCTGATTTAAATGGGCGGTTTATTCCCATGTTAAAGCTGATTTAATTCATTAGGCAACCATGTAAAAGTTGATTCTGCTTAAAAATAATTCGGGTCATTCATGTTCGTTGGGTCATTCTTCTGACGCTCTGCAAAAAAACAAACTGAAAACAATTTTTAATAAGTGTCAGTAAGAACTACAGATAATGAAAAGAGGCAGAAAAGAAAACAAAAAGCCAAACTCCGGTAATAGCTGATTGTGAGTTTTCTTCTGTCGACGTAAATACGTTTGTGTCTCTGTCCAATCAGAACCTTCCCCAGGGAATAAAGACCATTTAACTTGTTTTCCACGTAAACCTTATTTCGGAATTATTATTTCCATGTAAACCCGAAGGAGAATCATTTAAATCCGATCCATTTCATTCAGAATAATTTAATTTGGAATTAAAAACATCATGTAAACGTGGCCAGTATGACATTAAACACTCTAATTTACATTTATTTCATAACAAATGGTTTTATTGCTCAAAAATATGTCAAGAAAACAGGGATTCTGACTGTGAGCGGGGTCGCCTCTCCACAGATCTGACCTGTAACTTGGTCTGGTTTGGTCTCCATGAAGACAGAAAGGTTTAACACCAATTTAATATCGTGAAACATTCAAGACATTCAAGCATTTGACAGACCCGCTGTCGGAGAAGTTACGCATTCCACCTTTAATATATGCCTAATTATTTACTTCCAACTCTTATTTTTGAGTTACCAGTCCATAAATAATTAACCACAATAATTAGGAAACGTAATATTTAAGGAACAAAAAATTTTAATTTTTGGGATTCGCCGTTTTAATATATGCCTAATTATTTACTTCCAGCTCTTCTTTTTGAGGTACCAGTCCATAAATAATTAACCACAAGAAACACAAATTTTCATTTTTGGGATGTATCAGCGCAGTATCAGTATCGGTGGATATTCAGGTGGTTGACTAATATCAGTATTGACCCAAATTGTTCATATCGGTGCTTGGAGTGTTTGTAGTTTGTAGAATTATGTGAATTATTTGCTAATTTGTTTTATATCAATGTCAAAAATAATGTTACGCATAAGTGAAAATGAGTGCGCACAAATCACTTGACTTCATTTACTTTGTGCGTGACCCCTCATGCGTCTTAGAAAGTTCTGACAGAATAAAATACTGTGAAATTAAATAAAAACAAGGTCGAAAGGAGAAATGTGAAAGTTGAAAAACAAAGAAAAGTGTCTCTTACGCGATAATAAAAACCTCAGCTTGTCATGTATCCAATTAAAATAATTATCGGACTCAAAGGTTCCAACATGAATCTGACACATTAATTAAACTGCGAGTTCCAAGAAAGATAGAAAGATAAAATATCAAACTGATGGCGCAATCAAAGGACTCCACCGGACTCATGCAAATACACGTTATTCCCAAGTTATCTGTATTTTTGACTATTTTTTTCTTCCATTTTGACTATTTATTATAATGTCGCAAACAGAAAATGTCGTTTCTAAAGTCGTTCATATGCTTCAGTTTACTTTACAGACCCAGTTTTTGCAGTACATTTGTTTAAAAGTGCAGTGTGTAACTTTTCGTCAGTCTGTCATTTGCGTGTTTCTATGGATACGCCATTTCTCTGCCTGGAATGTTCCACAGTGTGACATTAAACAGCTCTAGTTTGCGATTATTCAATTACAAGTGGTTTTATTGCTCAAAAATACCTAGAAAAACATGCAATTCTGACTGGAAACAAAAGAGAAAACGAAATCAGACGTGTAAGAAAAGACTATTATTCAGCCAGGGCTATGAAACCTTCATTAAAAAACCCTGTGCAACTTTACCAAATAAATTAAAAATGGAATAATTACCACTTTTTGCCTTTGACTGCTGTATTTGCAAGTACGGCATTAATATATAAATGAGAGCAAAATGTCGGAATTCCAAAGAAACCAAAAGAAAGTTCATAAAATCAAGACCTTTTAGGGGTCCAGACACTGTTTTTTTGTGGTTAGCTTATCTGGAATGTTCCACAGTGTGACATTAAACAGCTCTACGTTACATTTATTCAATTACAGATGGTTTTAAAGCTCAAAAATACCTAAAAAAAACAAACAGGTAATTCTGACTGCAAGTGGGGTCGCCTCCCCACAGATCTGACCTGTAACTTCTGTCTGGTTTGGTCGTCATGAAAATAGAAACTTAATGCCGAAGAAGAAGAAGAATAGGCCAAGGATTTGAACCGAGGCAGCTGGATATAGTGGGTCGAATTGAATACTGTCTAAAACCGTGGGGCTGTGTTTGAACGCTAATTTTTTTATGGTATAATTAAAAATAACATCAAATTTAATGTGTTTTGTGCTGATGGAGACGCAGATGCACAATATTTTAGCATTCTAAAGACAAAGGATAAGATTCAAGCTGCATTGTGAAGGACCCTCCACCGGAAAAGTTACACAATGCAGCTTGAATCTTATCCTTTGTCTTTAGAATGCTAAAATATTGTGCATCTGCGTCTCCATCAGCACAAAACACATTAAATTTGATGTTATTTTTAATTATACCATAAAAAAATTAGCGTTCAAACACAGCCCCACGGTTTTAGACAGTATTCAATTCGACCCACTATATCCAGCTGCCTCGGTTCAAATCCTTGGCCTATTCTTCTTCTTCTTCATCTGAGAGCATTTTAAATGGGCTGTGCTTATTTCCCATTCGGGGTTCACACTCCCTGCAGCTGCACTCGGGATGGTTATAGGGTTTTTTTTTTTCTTCTGCAATAAGCGTCTACAGAGCCTCCAGCGCACTTTTCTTTGTGTAATCTCATTAGTACTTGAGCTAACACTAAGCTACAGCACAGAGTCACTATTAAGCACCTCTTTATATCGGCAAATACCCAAAGTCAAGCAGAAAAGATCTGGACAATATTTGAACTACATACGGTGGGGTTTCATGATTTAAAGGTGCACTGTGTAACTTTTTTGGTTGCGGCTTTGTCGCCCGCTGCTGTGTTTCTATGGAAATGGGAATGCTCTGTCTGAAATGTTCCACAGTACGACATAAAACAGCTCGAATTTACATTTATTAATTTAAAAGGTTGTGTTAAAGCTCAAAAACTAAATTCCCTAAAAGAACTACTGTATTTTCTGGAGTATAAGTCGCCCTTTTTTGCATAGTTTGTCCGGGGGTGCGACTTATACTCCGGAGCGACTAATATGTCAAATTATTCACACGTTATTATATCAGTTTGTTATTTTCAGTGGATTTAGTGATTTGGAGTAATATTGATGCTTTGATAAACTTGTCAGCATGTTCTTCATGCTATAGTTATCTGAATAATTGTTAGTTTGCTACGTGAACACACCAGACACTTCTGACAGTTCGTTGTCTATATGTCGTGCAGCTGAATGTGTTACGTTAGCATACGCGCACCTATTCACACTGTTGTTCTTTAAACAGTTATTTTGAATTGCATTTCAAGATGAATTTTTTCTTCTTTCTTATGCATTTTTTGGCTGGTGCGACTTATTCTCCGGAGCGACCTATACTCCAGAAAATACGGTAGTATCGAAACACCATGACAACACTACACGCCCATCAAACGCACATCTACACGAAAATATGTCAATCGTTTGTGCTTTATTTTTGCTGCAGAAAGTTTGATTTGTGCTACTTTAGTTTTGAAGATATTGACAATTCTTTTATAGGTGAAATTAAGATCAGCTCCAAAGACGCTTAAAAATGCTCTGAAACTGTCCGTTTATCTCAGCCGCTTCTGCCAACTGAGCGGAAATTACGTCATATATTCATAATTTCCTCAAATAATATTAGCACAAAAGAAAATTGTCACTGCACAAATGAAATACAAGCGTTTCATGCAATTTTCTGCCCGTTTTGTTTAACGCATCTTAAAAACCATAATAGCACAAAAGACTGACGTCATTTTGGGCCATTTTAGGGGGTTTTTAAGCTTTTTTTGCCCTGGCTGACTCTAATTTAACCTATAAAAGAATCTTCAATATCTCTAAAACTAAAACAGCACAATTGAAACTTTTCGGTCCGTAATTTAGTTCTTTCTTTAACAGTGCTCAGAAACAGGAGATTTGAGTTATTCCTGTTCTGCTTTGTGTTTCGCCTTTTCCGTTTCCTTCTCGCATTCTGTCCTACGTTCCCTTTTTCGCGCCTCCCTGTTTCTCCGTTGTAAGTTTTATTGCAGGACGTGATCACCCTGAGGACCAGTGAGCACTTGAGACTGTCAGGTATGAAAACAAACTCTGAAAAAAAGAACCTAATAACATTTATAACATAATATTTGAGCAATGGAGATCCAGACAGACCAATACAAACTAATAAAGAGTTACTCAAACATGTATGAATGAAACAAAACACAGCTCCAGGTCTGTTTTCGAGGAGGTAACAAGATTTCATCATGACTAAAAGCTCACGAGAGTCAATTTTTCGTAATATAGGACCTTTAACGGTGCACTGCGTAACATTTCTAGTGGAGGGGGTTTCCATGGCGACCTGCTTGTCATCATGGAAATGTTCTTGTTTTGTCTAGAATGTTCCACAGTATAGATTAAACCCATCTATCACGAGGGAGAAAAGTTGATTGTCATAACGTGGTATTTGCAGAGAAATCAGTAACATCTCCATGGAGACAAGCAGGTGGCAGACCCTTCTAGAGAAAAGTTGCGCAGTGCATCTTTAAAGACGGCATGGAAATCGAGAAATACGGCATTCTAGGCTTTGTAAAGGCAGATGTCAGCGCGGCGTAGCCTCTTTAAACCCATTCACGTTATCAAAAGTTAAGCGCCCCATCTTCACTTTAGAGATAGAAGCTGCGCATTTAAGTCTTCTGAATCCATCACTAACTTATGAAGCCCTCAAAATGACCTTCCGCTCTTGAAAAGGATTTAAAACCCCGCTCCACTGCAGAAGTTGCCTGAGAAATGTCTTCATATTAAAAATATATATATTTATTTCAACAAAGACATTGATGGAATCTGCTTTGAACGCCGCACAATAACGAAAATGAAATCAGATGCGTCAGAAAAATCTATTATGCAGTCAGGGCTATGAAACCTTCATTAAGACCCAGTGCAACTTTAACAAATAAATTAAAAATGGAATAATTACCACCTTTTCCCTTTGATTACGGTATTTGCAAGTACGGCATTAATACGTAAATGAGAGCAGAACATTGTAATTTCAAAGAGTTTACCAAAAGAAAGTTATAAAATCAAGACTTTTCAGGGGTCCAGGCACTGTTCCTTACGATTAGCTTCACGTCATTCTTTTTGACTGGTCTTTTTAGGATTTTGTACGTATTTATTTGAGTAAACCCTTTGGAATTACGATGTTTTGCTCTCATAATGTATTAATGCTGTACTTGAAAATACGGCAATCAAAGGCAAAAGGTTGCAGTTCCTCCATTTTAAATTTATTTGGTAAAGTCACACCGGTTTCATAGCACTGACTGTATAAAAAACATTTCTGACGCATCTATATATTTTAATTTGAAGACATGGTTATACAAAATCCTAAAAAGGCCAGGATAAAAAAGATTGAAGAGAAGCCAATCGCGAGGAACAGTGTCTGGACGCGTGAAAGGTCTTGATTATGAAAGTGACTCTGATGAGGCTGGATGCGATTCAAACTCCGGTGAATTATTGATTTGTAGCTCTCAGCTCATTAGGCGGCAGATCTGGGGCAGGGCCAAATCAAAGGCGACTTGCAGATGGCACCTCTCGAGCGGCGAGGAGAGGAAGACGAGGGTGTGGGTTCAACGCCCGTAGACTGGATAAATAAACGGACACGCTAGCCACATTTGTCCAAATAAGAAGTGAGCACGGGGGGCACTTCCGGCTCCACTGATTCCGTTTCCAATTGACTTAACGTTGAAACATTTTGCGTAACATAGGGTATTTAAATTTTCAAATGTACTTTAAGGTCAGTGTTGAATTAGTAAGGCACTAAAGAAAAAAAATGATAATTTGCAATGCATTTTTAACTTGGATTGATGTAGTGGGGTTTTTGTTTTTTCTTCATACAAATTTGCAAAAAAATCACCACGAGATTAGCCAACGGTAAAACGTCTGATCAGATATTATTGAAAAAAACACCTATAATCCTATGATGTCCATTAGTCTGACAGAAGCTGACAACATTAAGTGCACAAGGAGCGAACTGTTTTTTCAGTTTATGGAAATTAGCCATGTGATTTGAAGTTTTATCTCTGTAAAATGAAAATAAATGTGCGAAAACATGAATTATCTTAAACAGGCTGGTGTGGCTCTTGTGATTATGGTTTATATGTTGTAAAGTTGAGTTTATTTATGCAGAAGATTTCAATTCAGATCCATATTTCCACTTATTTTGGTGAGAGTAACTTAAAAGTAACGCAATAGTTGTGTAGCGTCTAACATTTTAAATACAGCGATATTACAACGCGACAAACGACTTTGAAATGACAGTAACAAGTAATAAATAACGCAGTACAGTTTTGAAGTAACTTGCCCAACACTGCCGATCATACAGGACTAACAAGCGCCCATAAGGCGGACACAGAGTCAAACACATCTGCAGAATTATCAGTCAGTTTCACAGCGCATTTCAATGCTATTTCAATTCCATTAAACTTTCCTAATCCCACGGGGTAAAGTCGGTGAGCTGACTTCTTTTACGTGACTGAACAAACTTGGACAGAATGCATCTTTTAAAAGGGGCAATAATTCTAATAATATTGGGCCTTGTTTAGTTTCACTTTAGGAAGATGCTGAAAATACAACACGTACTTAAAGGTGCACTGTGTTTTTACTTTTATTCAATTGCAGGTGGGTTTATAGCATAAGAATACCCGCAAAAACAGACATTCTGACTATTGCCTGTCCACAGATCTGACCTGTAACTTCACCTTGTTTGGCCTCCAAGATGATAGGAGTAACATCACAGAGAAAGCATGAACGGACCCTTTATCTGAAACCTTTAACGTAGCAGGCGAGTCTCTCAAAACTGTGTCTTTTTAGATCTCATCAGAGAACAGCAGTTATTTGTGTCTATTTGGAAGATGATGAGCATTTTTCTGTGTCTAAACCAGAACATTAACTAAGCACACAGCTGGAATGTGGGTTTAAAACGTATGCATGAGCTCCAACCAGACAAGAGAAAGTGATTTGGAAGACTGCTTCGACTCAAATCTTTTCGCAAACAAATAAATAAATAACACTCTGCTGTGATTA
The DNA here is from genome assembly GCA_000787155.1 of Scartelaos histophorus. Taxonomy (NCBI): domain Eukaryota; kingdom Metazoa; phylum Chordata; class Actinopteri; order Gobiiformes; family Gobiidae; genus Scartelaos; species Scartelaos histophorus. Next base: position 2,219 of record JACN01040023.1, on the reverse strand, counting down.
ATGACTACAGCTCACAAACATCTCAAGTCAAAGTCTGTTCCTCCAAATGAGTTTACAGCAAAGAAACCAGGGCGGGCTTTGCTTTGGTACAGTTGCAGATGATGCTTTAATGCCTGTGGATTTTTCATATTCCGCTCCATCTGTTCCATAAAAGTCATTTACAACTGTGGCAGTAGTCGTTCGAACAGTGAGGGGGCGGAGCTGGGGCCTTGTCAGATCTGCCATTCAAAGTCCCAAGACGAAGCTTTGGTCTCAGGGACTATTGACGGACAACTGGGCTAATTTCACTGTATTAAAACAGCAGCAACAGAAGTAAATCTATAATAATTTATTCAATTTTCTCATCTGTCACAATCGTTTGACACTTTTTAGATCGTTTGTTGTGTTAGGGCTGCAAACTGTGTATTCTGACAGGAAGATAATGTGCTTTTGATTTGTTACCAGAGTTGTTATGAATTTAATATTAGTTGGTTTTCTTTTGGTGCCATGTGTGAAATATGACCTGTACCGGATTAGGTTGTCCCCTGCCACTCAAAGTGGGTGGATGTTCTAAGTTTTCAGTGTCAACAGAGTGTCTTTGGGCTTTTTAGCAGGGGCAAGACAGGAAATATGCATGTGGTGTAAAAATAAACTTCCAATGCCCTTTCAATGACTCGTGAATGACTTGTGATGGACTATGGAAAGTTTACAGTCATGGAGGATAAATATAAAACACTTTATGGCTTCAGACATCAACTTCTGAAGAGCAACTTCTGAAGGAAAAGGCGTGTGGTCCAGACAACCAAAAGTATTATCGCTGCAAAGCATCGTCTTTTTTGTTGTCAACTTTTGTTTTGTGATTTAAAACATAATTCATCCAATCAACAATGAATACACGAGCAATGTAAAAAGTTTACTGGTATTGAAAATTCCCATTGTTTTTTTGGTTGGTTTCCATGTTTACTACATGTGGAAAATCTGAAATTTATGACAGAGATGGAATTATATAGCAAGGAAAAAAATTATTACACATTTATTTTTCTTATATTCTATAGTATCCTCAAAGTAGCCACCCTTTGCTTTGCCGAAAGCATTGTGTTTCAAAAGCAGTGATAAAAGAAAAAGGTGGACATTTTAAACAATATTAATCCACTCATTATTATTTTGTATTTATTTTTTGTTTATTACATTCTGTATGTGTTTATTCATAGCTTTTTCAGCGAAAAAAAATTGTAAAATTGTAAATTGTAACTAAAGTAAAGAAACAAAGTGTTCAAACTTTCAACCGGCAGTGTAGGTCTAAAGATATTGGCTCGGTTCAATGAAGGGAGAGAGACAGAGACAGGAGTTGAGTTTTGATGATAAATGTATTGATGAAACAATAAGAAATGGCAGTTAACAAGTTAAGTTCATACTTCATAAGACGTAAGAACTTTGTTTGTCTGGCTGAACAAAATGACGTCATTTAGTTCTTGAGTCTTGTTGTAGACACACAGCAGAACTTCATTTGGCAGTTCGGCAGCGCTGTCTGACATCTACGCCCTGTTTGGTTATTTATGTGGTCACACACAGCCAATAAAAGAACAGCGTTGTAAAGTCAACCACTATACAGTCACATCAGCCCTTTTGCCAATATAATTCTGCTTTAGGCACATTTGTTTATATCTTTACCTGATCAACCCATTCCCTTCTTAGTTTAAGATGTTCCTTTTCTGTCAAGTGTGTTTCTTGAAGCAACGCAACAGCACATTGCATTTTTTTAGCTGTGTTAATTTTTTTTTCCTTTTAACTGGATTATTTATACCTTTTAAGTTGTATGTTATGAAATTCAGTGGTGCCATCATTAACATAATTTGTACAAAAATCAAACAGAACAAAACTAACCTGTCTGTAAAATGTCTTTAGGTTAACCACCTGACTCAGGGGGAACAGAAAAATACTTTGAACATATAACATAACTTCCACTTCCACAGTCAGCCATAATAATTGAACTGTAACCATGCCTGACCCCCGATAACATTGGGACAGAGAGTGGCAACTCTTCTTTTGTAGCTCTGGTGAATAATCTTGTTCAAAGAAGAGCCTTTTGTCTTGAAACGAAACCTGTCCTTGTCTCCACGCTTGTTGCAAAACTTTCACCTTTCACCGCTGCATCTAAAATGGCAATGTTTTCTCAATTCTTCCAGCAGAGATTTCTCGCCTGTTAGCTGATCATTTTCATTCAATTCAATTCAATTTAT